>CAUYRH010064196.1:0-21675 GCA_963574655.1 Perodicticus potto
TTCTTTTTTTGTGTAGAGACAGAGTCTCATTTTATCGCCCTCAGTAGAGTGCCGTGGCGTCACACAGCTCACAGCAACCTCCAACTCCTGGGCTTAGGCGATTCTCTTGCCTCAGCCTCCCGAGTAGCTGGGACTACAGGCACCCACCACATCGCCCGGCTATTTTTCTGTTTTGCAGTTCGGCCGAGGCCAGGTTTGAACCCGCCACCTTCAGTATATGGTTGGCGCCCTACTCGATGAGCCTATAGGAGCCGCCCAAGACCATAATCTTGTACAAATTCAAGTTGGGGGAGAATGCCACTACCACTCCAACCATAGGCTTCAATGTAGCAACAAGGAATATAAGAACATCTGTTTCACAGTCTGGGATGTGGGAGTACAGGACAAGACTTAGGCTTCTGTGGTGCCTCTATATCCAGAACATTCAGGGGTCATCTTTGTGATAGACAATCATGAATGGGAATAGATCCAGGAATCTGCTGATGAACTCCAAAAGATGCTACAGAGCATGAGCTGTGAAACTCAGTGTTGCTGGTGTCTGACAACAAGCAGAACATGCCCGATGCCATGCTTATAAGCTGGAGCTACAGCATTTGCACAGATGCCACGCGGTATATCCAGTGCCAGGCCAGTAGGATGGACTGGACTACCTGTCTGTCCCATGAGCTGTATAAGCACTAACCAGCAAGAAGAAGGGCCCTACTGCCTGGAAGCTCCTGTGTGTACATCTCCTGGATGACCAGACTTCTGGTCTCCCCAAATAGTGCACTTCCCTTCCACCCTTCCTCCCTCCCTCATAGACACAGGCCTTTGAGCTCTCCCTAACCCTGCCCCTGCCTACATGTTCTCTCTGTTGTTAGAATCTGAAACCTCATTTTCTGGCCAAAGAGGGGTACACTCTCCTACGTGCTGACACCTATGGAAGGTGCTTCCTGGCCAAGGCTCCCTCTTTCAGAGGAGCAGGAATGTGGGCTTATTTTTGTTTTTCTGATTTGGAATACCTCTGGGGCCACGTTAAGGGGAAAGGCGAGGGCTTTGGGTGGTACTATTATGTTACACTGAATATTAAGCAGTAAAAATTTGCTGTGATTTGTCGAAAAAAAAAACAAACAAACAAAACTTGGGACCAAATGTTTCAGATTTCAGATTTTGGAATATATGTGTTATATCACAAGCATCCCTAACCTAAAAATCTGAAATCCAAAGTGCTCCAAAGAGCATTTCCTTTCAGCATCATGTCAGTGCTTACTGTGGATTAAGAGTATAATATGTTCAAATAACATTGAACATTCTGATACATATATCTGAATCTCTAAAAAACTACACTGACATTCACAATACTACTTAACACCACCTCCAGAAACAAAATAGAAATTCTAGCCCAATTCCAACATTTATAATAACATTTCTGAATTAAGACTCTCTTCACCACACTAATCACACCCTCTTGCAATTCTGTGAACACCAGGCATGACAATGACCTCAATGGAATTCATATTCCATTTTATTAACAACCACGGGCAAACACCTTAGATATGAAATCTGATTCAAACAATAGGCCTCTATCTTTGAAACACATGTAGCCCAAGGCAAATGTAACAGAAAACTGATCCTATTCACTTACATTTCATTTTAATGAGTACATACTAAATGCCAGGGACTGAATGAATGCTGGCGTATAATAACATAACATAATCCCTGTTAAATAAAGAAGACAAAAAAGATTCTTGCAGTGTGATAAAAAGTACAAAAAGTATGTTGCGAGAGCAGTCTTCTACAATGAGGCTGCAAGGTAAGGAAAAACTTCCATAGAAAATGACTTAAAAGTCTGAAGAGGAGGCTAACTGGAAGAAAGAAGAGACAGAGAAGATGATATCTCATGCCTCTAACAACCACAATGGCTACCCTGTATTAGAGAGCTCCCTAATGAAGCTTTATTTATTTTTCCAATCTTAACTAGAACACATGTAAAAAGAAATACATTTGGCTCGGCGCCTGTGGCTCAGCGGGCTAAGGCGCCAGCCACGTACACCTGAGCTGGCGGGTTCGAATCAAGCCCAGGCCGCCAAAAACAACAATGACGGCTGCAACCAAGAAGTGGCCGGGCGTTGTGGCGGGCGCCTGTAGTCCCAGCTACTCGGGAGGCTGAGGCAAGAGAATCGCCTAAGTCCAGGAGTTGGAGGTTGCTGTGAGCTGTGTGACGCCACAGCACTCCACCAAGGGTGACAGAATGAGACTCTGTCTCTACAAAAAAAAAAAAAAGATCACTCTAGAAACAATCAGCTTTGGTTTTAATCTTGACCCAGGGATTTTTTGTTGAGACAGAGTCTCACTTTATGACCGGTAGAGTGTCTCTTAAAAAAGAAAAAAAGAATGTTGTTGGTCAGTTTGATCTTCTGGGATATTTCTTCCAGAACCTTCAGACTTACTCTACTCTATGACTGGTATACAACTGTCAACTTAGGATCTACTTTTACCATCATTTTAAGGATTTCCTTCTCTTCTCTCTTATGTTAGTTGGATCCCTTGTATCTTAGATTGTATGTTTTCTTTATGGGAGGAAATTTTTTGAGACCTTCTGTGTCGGAAAGTGCATTCATACAATCCTTACAGTGACAAGTTAATGTTTGGTGGGGTTTAGAATTATGTAGGTTGGATATAGTCTTTCTTTAGAAGTTTGAAAACATGTACCTTGCAGATTCATTGTAGTGTTGCCATTCTGACTCTTGTTCTTTTAACACAATGATGTGACTATTTTCATTTTATCTGCTAGATGCTGGGTTTAAATCCTTTAAAACTGGAAATTCATGTTTTTTAGCTTTAGGAGATATTTTTGACTTACTAGAGTGACTATTCTCCATTTTCAGTTCTCTGGAATTTTTATTGGACTTCTGGGTTGATTCTTTCATTTTAAGTTGCCTCTTTTTTCCAGCATTCTTCCATTCTATTATCAAATTTCAAAGAACTCTTCTTTGTTTTCTGCATGTTCCTTTTCAGTTGATTTCTGTATCTTCTCTTGTCTTTTCGAGGATATTAATGAGCTATATGGTTTTGTTTCTTCCTGCATACTCAGTTTTTGTAAATTGATTTTCATCTCTGTTTTAGTCTATTTCGTTTCATTTTGTCCTCAAAAAATGAATGATTCTTGGCTGTTTCTGTTTAAGAATTGAGCACTAAAAATTTTATTTTGAATGGGTTTCTGGGGCTTCACTGTGGAAGGATCTGCCTGAGTTCTTTTTTTGGAAGTCTGTGATGTTGAGGTCTTTAAATCTTTGCTGGTCAGATTTCCTAAAGAATTATTCATTATATTGCTAGAGGACATAATCCTGATTGTTAGTATTATTGGAGCTGAAATGAGAGACAATTTGAAGTCATAACATAGTAAACTTGAAATAATGAAAAAGAAATAATAAATGATCACTGTTTTAAGTCACTAAAAATATGTGTGTATATATATAGTAAATGGATTTAGTCTCTTTGTTTTTATTTTTTATTTTTATTTTATTTATTATTTTATTTATTTTTACTTTATTTTTTATTTTATTTATTTTTTGTAGAGACAGAGTCTCACTTTATCGCCCTTGATAGAGTGCCGTGGTGTCACATAGCTCACAGCAACCGCCAACTCCTGGGCTTAGGCGATTCTCTTGCCTCAGCCTCCCTAGTAGCTGGGACTACAGGCACCTGCCACAACGCCCAGCTATTTTTCTGTTTTGCATTTCAGCTGAGGCCAGGTTTGAACCCGCCACCTTTGGTATATGGGGCTGGCGCCCTACTTGCTGAGTCACAGGCGCCGCCCAGTCTCTTTGTTTTTAATACTGTTTATACTGTATCCCTCAGTTGTACCTTGTATTCCCTAATATAGAAACCTTCTGTTTTCTTTTTCCAGCAGCATAATCTAATCTTCTGATGAGGTGGAAAAGGAACCTACCTGGCTGTGTAGAGGATGGGACGGAAGAGGGTGTCAGTTGATCTGTTAAACACACTTTTTCCCATTACTTCTGTTTATAGCTCTCTTTGCCCTTATTTCTTAGATGTGCTTGGTGCAGACAATTCCTGAGCCATATGGGGGTTCTGTGGCTCAAATGAGAATGTTTTTCAGCTTTCCCCATTGTGAGTTTAATTTTTTTTTCCTGAAAGTGACAAGGTCTCCCTAGGTTGCCCAGGATGGAATGTAGTGATTAGTGATGTGTTCATAGCCCACTGTAACCACAAACTTCTGGGCTCAAGCAAGCCTCTTGCCTCAGCCTCCTGGGTTTAGCTAGAACTATAGGCATGTGCCAGCATGTCCAGATAATTTTTTTTTTTTTTTTTGAGACAGAGCCTCAAGCTGTCACCCTGGATAGAGTGCTGTGGCATCACAGCTCACAGCAACCTCCAATTCCTGGGCTCAAGCGAATCTCCTGCCTCTGCCTCCCAAGTAGCTGGGACTGCAGGCGCCCGCCACAACACCCGGCCATTTTTTTGTTGCAGCCGTCATTGTCGTTCGGTGGGCCCGGGCTGGATTCGAACCCGCCAGCTCAGGTGTACGTGGCTGGCGCCTTAGCCCGCTGAGCCACAGGCGCCGAGCCAATTTTTTTTTTTTTTTTTGTGGTGACAGAGTTCCACTTTGTAACTCTTGGTAGAGTGCTGTGCTGTCATAGCTCATGGCAACATCAAACTCTTGGGCCCAAGCGATTCTCTTGCCTCAGCCTCCTGAGTAGATGGGAGTACAGGTGCCCACCACAATGTCTGGCTAATTTTAGAGACAAGGTCTCCCTCTGGCGTTGACTGGTTTTGAACCTGTGAGCTCAGGCAATCCACCCACCTCAGTCTCCCAGAATGCTGGGATTACAGGTGTGAGCCACCGTGCCCGGCCACCAGATAATTTTTAAATTTTTTTGTAGAGTCAGGGTCTTACTATGTTGCCCAGTCTGGTCCTGACTCCTGGCCTCAAGAGATCCTCCTGCCTTGCTTTCCAAAGTGCTGAGATTGTAGGTGTAAGCCACTGTGCCCGGCCTAAGATTGATTTTGGGGGGGATCTGTTAAGTCAATTACCACCTTTCCATTTGCTTTCTAACTTGAATCATTATGATTTTCTAAGACCCAACACTTAAGAGATTCAGAAATGGTTAGGGTTTTCAGAGGAGTTTCTTTTTTTTTTTTTTTTTTGTAGAGATGGAGTCTCACTTTATCGCCCTCTGTAGATTGCCGTAGCGTCACACAGCTCACAGCAACCTCCAACTCCTGGGCTTAAGCAATTCTCTTGCCTCAGCCTCCCGAGTCGCTGGGACCACAGGCGCCTGCCACAACGTCCGGCTATTTTTCTGTTTTTGGTCGAGTCTGGGTTTGAACCCGCCACCTTCGGTATATGGGGCCAGCGCCCCACTTGATGAGCCACAGGCACTGCCCCAGAGGAGTTTCTTTTCTCTCTCCTTTCCTCCCTTTCTCTCTTACTTCCTTACTTCCTTTTTTTTTTTTTCCAGAGACAGGATCTTGCTGTTGCCCAGGCTGGACTGGAGTACTGTGGCTATTTATAGATGTCATAGCATACTACAGCTGTGACCCTGGGGTCAAGGTGCCCTCTTGCTTCAGTTTCCTAAGTAACTAACTGAGAGTATTGGCATTGCATTACCATGCCTGGTTCTCTATTCTTTTTTATAAAGTTAAAACTAACTCATTTACACCTGTGTTCATGGTAGCATTATTCACAGTAGCTGAAAAGGTGGAGGCAAGTGTGCATCCACGGATGAATGGATAAACAAAATGTGCAGCATACAAAGGAATATTATTTAGCTTTTTTTTTTTTTTTAAATATAGAGACAGAGTCTCACTTTATTGCCCTTGATAGAGTGCTATGGCATCATAGCTCACAGTAACCTCCCAAATCCTGGGCTTAGGCAATTCTTTTAACTTAGTCTCCGAAGTAGCTGTGACTACAGGCATCTGCCACAACAGCTGGCTATTTTTTTTTTTTTTTTTTGAGACAGAGCCTCAAGCTATCATCCTGGATAGAGTGCTGTGGCATCACAACTCACGGCAACCTCCAATTTCTGGGCTCAAGAGATTCTCCTGCCTCTGCCTCCCAAGTAGCTGGGACCACAGGCGCCCACCACAACGCCCGGCCATTTTTTGGTTGCAACTGTCATTGTTTGGCAGGCCCGGCCTGGATTCGAACCCACCAGCCTAGGTGTATGTGGCTGGCACCCTAGCCATTTGAGCCACAGGCGCCGAGCCAGGTTTATTTTATTTTTATTATTTTTTCAGGAGGGGGCACCCATATATGTAAAAGGTTTATTTATTTATTTTTGCAGTTTTGGTGGGGTCGGGCTTGAACCCGCCACCCCTGGTATATGGGGCCAGCACCCTACTCCTTGAGCCACAGGTGCCGCCCTAAAAGGTTATTTTAAAAACAGAATGAGGGGCTCGGCGCCTGGGGCTCAACGGGCTAAGGCGCCAGCCACATACACCTGAGCTGGCGGGTTCGAATCCAGCCCGGGCCCACCAAACAACAATGATGGCTGCAACCAAAAAATAGCTGGGCATTGTGGCAGGTGCCTGTAGTCCCAGCTACTTGGGAGGCGGAGGCAGGAGACTAGCTTGAGCACAGGAATTGGAGGTTGCTGTGAGCTGTGATGCCACGGCACCCGGTCCAGGGTGACAGCTTGAGGCTCTGTCTCAAAAAAAAAAAAAAAAACAGAATGGGACTGGATAAAAGGGCTCACACCTATAATTCCAGCTTTTTTTTTTTTTTTTTGAGATAGAGCCTCATGCTGTCACCCTGGGTAGAGTGCCATGGCATCACAGCTCACAGCAACTTCCAACTCCTGGAGTCTCCTGCCTCCACCTCCCAAGTAGCTGGGACTACAGGCACCCATCACAACGCCCAGCTATTTTTTGGTTGCAGCCATCGTTGTTTGGCGGGCCAGGCTAGATTCGAACCCGCCAGCTCAGGTGTATATGGCTGGCGCCTTAGCCACTTTAGCCACAGACGCTGAGCCAATTCTAGCACTTTTGAAGGCTGAAGTAGGAAGATCATTCGAAGCCAGAAGTTTGAGACCAGACTGAGTAACATAGCAAAACCTAAAACTCCGTCTATACAAAAAATAATAACTAGCCAGGCATAGTAAGCAGCACATGCCTATAGTCCTAGCTACTGGGGAGGATCCCTTTAGCCCAGTGGTTCTCAACCTGTGGGTCGAGACCCCTTTTTAACAATGAAAGTACACTGAGGCATTAGAAAGGTTGAGAACCACTGCTTTAGCACAAGAGTTTGAGGTTGCAGTGAGGTATGATGATGCCACGGCCTAGCCCAGGACACAGAGCAAGACCCTATCTCCAAAAAAAAAAATAGCCAGGCATGGTGGCTCATGCCTATATCCTAGCATTCTGGGAGGCCAAGGTGGGAGGATTGCTTGAGCTCAGGAGTTCAAGACCAGCCTGAGCTAAGAGTGAAACCCTAGCTCTACTAAAAACAGAAAAACTGGCTTGGCGCCTGTGGCTCAACGGGCTAAGGCGCCAGCCACGTACACCTGAACTGGCGGGTTCAAATCCAGCCTGGGCCCGCCAAACAACAATGACGACTGCAACCAAAACATGGCCAGGCGTTGTGGCGGGCGCCTGTAGCCCCAGCTACTTGGGAGGTGGAGGCAGGGGACTCGCTTGAGCCCAGGAATTGGAGGTTGCTGTGAGCTGAGATGCCACGGCACCCTATCCAGGGTGACAGCTTGAGGCTCTGTCTCAAAAAAATAAAAAAATAAAAACAGAAAAACTAGCCAGGCATGGTGACTCACACCTATAGTCCCAGCTACTCAGGAGGCAGAGGCAAAAGGATCGCTTGAGCCCAAGAGTTTGAGAAGCTATGATGATGCCGCACCACTCTACCCAGGGTGTCAGAGTGAAATTCTGTCTCAAAAAAAAAAGAGGGCTCCACGCCTGTGGCTCAACAGGCTAAGGCGCCAGCCACGTACACCCAGCTGGCGGGTTCGAGTCCAGCCTGGGCCCACCAAACAACAATGACGGCTGCAACCAAAAAATGGCCGGGCGCCTGTAGTCCCAGCTACTTGGGAGGCGGAGGTAGGAGACTCGCTTGAGCCCAGGAATTGGGGGTTGCTGTGAGCTGTGATGCCACAGCGCTCTATACAGGGTGCTGTTGCGGCTCTGTCTCAAAAAAAAAAAAAAAGGAAAACACTACATGTACAAATATAAAAAGATTTCTAGGATATATTAAGTGAAAAAAGGAAGGTACAGAATAAAATGTGGTACATTTTATACTAGCAAAAGGGAGAGTAAGATAGTGTATCAACATCTGTTTCCATCTGCCTAAAGAAATCCTGGAATAGGTTCAGCACCTGTAGCTCAAGCGGCTGAGGCTCCAGCCACATATACCAGAGCTGGCAGGTTCGAATCCAGCTCAGGCCTGCCAAACAACAATGACAACTATAACCAAAATATAGCCAGGTGTTGTGGCAGGGACCTATAGTCCCAGCTACTTGAAAGGCTGAGGCAAGAGAATAGCTTAAAACCAGGAGCTGGAGGTTGCTATAAGCTGTGATGCCACAGCACTCTTACCCAGGGCAACAGCTTGAGGCTCTGTCTCAAAAAAAACAAACAAAACTATTTTTATAATATTAAAATGTTATTTGACTTTTTCCTCCTCATTCTCTCACGAATATAGCTCTACATGATGTGTGATATTATAACAAATTGAACACAGAAGCAGCTATGGGAATCTAGCTGTCTTCTACTAGATCAGATATTAGAGATTCACAATATGTAAGACAATGCTGCTCTCACTAAATTTTTGTCTGGAAATAGTTTTTCTTTTTCCATAAAAAAGATTATGTTAACATGTAATGGTTTTGTTATTGTTAATTTTGGATGTATTAAGTATTTTAAAAATCTTATCAGTTAATTTTCAATTCAGCAAATATTGCTATAAACTACATAAACAGTTCTGTTGAGAAGAGCTCCTCAACAATTTTTACGAGAATAAAGAGGTCTCAGGAAAAAGTTTCAAGAATCACTAATCTAGGCTTGGCGCCCGTAGGCCAGTGCACCAGCCACATACACTGAGGCTGGTGGGTTCAAGCCCAGCCCAGGCCTGCTAAACAAAAATGACAACTGCAACCAAAAAATAGCTGGGTGTTGTGGCGGCTGCCTGTAGTCCCAGCTACTCAGGAGGCTGAGGCAAGAGAATCGCTTAAGCCCAAGAGTTAAGAGGTTGCTGTGAGCTGTGACACGAGGGCACTCTACCAAGGGGGGACATAGTGAAACTCTGTCTCCAAAAAAAAAGTCACTAATCTAGCCAACACAAACTGTCCAGTACTGCTGGTTAAGTCACTTTTTCCTTTTTTCCTTTAACATACTGCAATTCAAATGAGTTGATGTTACAAAGGCAATATAAGGCAAGGCACAGTGGCTCTTACCTATAATCACTGCACTATGGGAGGCTGAGGCAAGAGGATTCCTTGAGCTCAGGAATTTGAAATCAGCCTAAGCAAGAATGAGAACCCATCTGTACTAAAAATAGAAAAGCTAGCCAGGTGTGGTGCCGCAAGCCTGTAGTCCCAGCTACTTGGCAGGCTGAGGAAGGAGGATCACTTGAACCCAGAAGTTTGAGGTTGCTGAGAGCTAGGCTAATGCCACAGCACTCTAGCCTGAGCAACACAGTAAAACTCCATCCCAGAAAAAAAAAAGGCAATATAAAGTGAAAAAAGAAGTAACAGTAGACCACATATGTGATCCTCCCTCTCATTACATTTCCTAATTTATAATCAATAATATCTGTATGTAGTATAAACTTTTCTACAGTAAATCACTTAATCACATTCCTAAAAGTGCCTCTACATCAGAATAGCCAAAGGTAGTAACAAAAGAGACTCCTCAAGGAAACTTGAAATTGTGTATTTCAACAATCCTTTATTAAACCACATATACTACTGAAAGAGGAAACCGTAAGAGTTTATCCAAAGATCATGAAAAATTATATCATCAAGTCAATCTGTCTCAAGTACCAACACAATTTATCTTCATTACAGAGCGTAATAACTTAAATCTTTGGTAAGTCAAATAAAAGTCTACATAATTTCAAATTAGTTCTATGAACATATCTTTAACATAATTTGAATACTTTTAAGTGTTATACCAATAGGAAATAATTTAATAATGGCTTTAATAAAGCAACACTAATTTTGCTCAACTAAAAAAAGGCACAAAATTCACATCAGTCTTTGTTTTTTTGAGACAGAGCCTCAAGCTATTGCCTTGGGTAGAGTGCCGTACATCACAGCTCACAGCAACCTCCAACTCCTGGGCTCAAGCAATTCTCCTGCCTCCGCCTCCCAAGTAGCTGGGAGTATAGGCGCCTGCCACAAAGCCTGGCTATTTTTTTGATTGCAGCCATCATTGTTGTTTGGTGGGCCCAGGCTGGATTTGAACCCACCAGCTCAGGTATATGTGGCTGGCTCCTTAGCCGCTTACGCCACAGGCACCGAGCCCACCTCATTCATTTAATGAAATGATTAGGCCTCTAAGTTATTGATTTCCCTGTACCCCTGAGTACTTGAAGTATCCCTGTATACAATTAAATGATGTAAGGATGAAAATGTTAGTTGGATGAGAAAAAAAATGTAGACTTCACCATAGCAAAGAGTATAAAATAGATTACTAGATTTGGTTACTATTATAGTCAACCATTGTTTACTCACCAAATATGCCTGAGTAGCTACTCTGAGTCTGGCACTATGCTAGGCAATGGGGATACAATGAACAAAAAAAAAAAGTTAATAGTTTTGTTTCTTTTTTTTTTTTGAGACAGAGCCTCAAGCTGTCACCCTGGGTAGAGTGCCATGGCATCACAGCTCACGGCAACTTCCAACTCCTGGGCTTAAGCGAGGCTACAGGCATCCAGCCACCTATTTTTTAAAAAGCCTAATAAAGCTTTAGGAATTACAGGGAGAGGGGCTAGTAAAGACTTCTGAGTAAGAAATTAAGAAGCCATAAAACTCTGTATTGTGAATCAGAACATATTCAAGAAATTAAAAGGAAACCAACCAGAAGACCCTTAAGTTAAAACTCTCAATTCTTGGGCAGCGCACAGGCTCAGTGAGTAGGGCGCTGGCCCCATATACCAAGGGTGGCGGGTTCAAACCCAGCCCCGGCCAAACTGCAACAGAAAACAGTCAGGTGTTGTGGCGGGCGCCTGTAGTCCCAGCTACTCGGGAGGATGAGGCAAGAGAATAGCCTAAGCCCAGGAGTTGTAGGTTGCTGTGAGCTGTGTTGCCACAGCACTCTAACGAGGGTAACGAAGTAAGACTCTGTCCCTAAAAAAAAAAACAAAAAACTCTCAATTCTTGCTCAAATCTTCCTAGACCAAGAAATTAATGGGCTTTTTATGCAAACTAAATAGCTCTATATCATTAGTCAGGCAACAACATCCCTAGAGTGCACAATAAGCACTGTAGATCCTATTTATCAATAAAAAACAATAAGCTGTATTTTACCTATGGTACTCTTCCTGAAATTGCCATATAACAAGTTGGACAGAATCAACTCCATAGGTTCCACCAAGTTACTCTCCTAAGAAAACAAATTTACTTCAGGAAATCCACAAGCAAAAAAAAGGGAAGACTGTATTTTTCTGCCATAACAGGAGGGGAAAGAGAAAAACCTCATGGAGAAAAACAATTTCCCAGGTCTATCTGGAGGCATTTTTTTGCAACTAGTATTAATCTACTGTAAACGCCATACAAATTAGTATAGTTCAAGATCGTAACAAAAGCTACGAATTTATTATCAGCTATATATCTTCCAGTCAAAACAAATAGCTAATTTTTTTTATAACCTCACCTAAGACATCTAGTAGCTACCCAATATTTGATGACTCGGAATTAATTGCTCAATGTCCGGATTTTAAAGATGGTCTTGAGAGGTGTGAGAAAAACAAAGGAGTGTCAAGTTTATACAGTACAGCATAAAACTGGAATCACTACAAGTAACCTTAAGAGATCACCATCCCAGAATTAGGATCTTGTATCTAATATAAAGCACAGTGACAGCAGAACCTGACCAAGTAAATGGCACAACAATTTTACTCATCAGATAGTATGTAATATTAAACATAAAAGAATCATTTACCCTACATGGTATCTAAATCTAATTTAGATAACTAGATGATAAATTTACTTCTACTCTGTTCTATTACCCAAAGGAAATCCCACAAAACAAAGATGTTCGTTACCCTAAGCCTTCTTTCAAGAGAATCCTAAATATGTCATTGGAAAATATTCAAGAAGAAATAATTAACATTTCCCCAAGTAATTCCTGTTTGCACCACCATGAGGAGAATCAGACGCTGCTTCACGTCGAAACGAGGAAAGGGGGAGGTGAGATGTGAAAAATTCCAAGTAAAATGATCATGACATAGCATCTGGCAGAAATCGAAAAACCATCAACACTGCCAAAGAACTGTCAGTGATGAAAGTCAAGAAGAGAAAATGAGGTTTTTCCAACAAGCCACAGGCCGATCCAAGGGGCAAAAATCATCACCGCCAGCGCCACCCCTTTCACCCCCGACCCCCTCCCATTCTCAAGTTGCCTTCAATTTAGATATATTTCCTCTACAACCCAGACGAATTTCCCACTAAGCCAAAAAAAAAAAATTCTGAGAATTTTTTTTCTACGACCACTCCTTCCACCTTACACGAGATATTCCCACTTCTCCGGCAAGCCTCTGGGGAAAACAACGCCCAGATCCCACCCTCCTTGGCCAAGGTTGAAGAGGGCCCGTTCCCAAGAGTGGGGCTTTCCGAGCGGGCCTCAGAGCTGACGAACTGGGAAAAGAGCAAGGACTAAGGGTGGGGCTCAAGAAAGGCCAGGGTAGAGGAGACGACGGACACCAGAGGAAGAAAGGACTGGACAGGAGGCTGGGCGGGGTGAGGACAGGAGAGGGAAGGGCTGCGGGGAACGGGAGCTCGGACTCGCGAACCGAAGGGAGTGGGGTACAACCCAACCGACGGATCCCGAGCGGGAGACGGTGGCAAAGAGGGCTCGGCGAACACCGGGAAGGGCTGGGGGGGACCAAGCGCAGACGCGGGGCCGGCAGGGAGCCTCCGCGGACCGAGGGGCCGCACTGGGGCTGGTGCAGGGAACCACTGTCGGCTGCCAGCAGCAGGGGAGCCGCGCACTCACCGCTCTGCTCTCCCAGGAACACCAGCTTGAATTTCCTCAGCGGATTCCCGAAGTCTCCCCCCGCGGACATGATGGAGCCGGAGGAGCTGCCGCCGCCTCAGCCCAAAGACCTCCCGGACCGACCCTGCTCCAACAGGCTGAAGAAAAAGGCCAGCGGAAGGCCGGGAGCCGAGCTTTCTCGGCCCCTACAGGGCCCGGCGGAGGCGCAAGGCTGGAGGGCAGCGGGGCTCTCCAAAGACAGGCAGCCGTCGCCGCCGCCGCCGCCTCCCCGCAGAGTCGCCTAGCACCGACCGAGGCCCGCGGTTGGGAAGGGAAGCAGGGCGGTGTCAGAAACGGCCAGGGGTGTGCTCTGGGTTCCCTGGGCTGGAGCCGTTCCCTTCCTCAGCACCCGGCCGGGGGACTGGGTTGAGGGAGGCGGATGGAGGGTGGCGGAGCCGGAACCGCAGCAGTGTGTGGGACCTCTCACGCGCAGCCACTCAGCTCCCACAGCTGCAGCCGCCGCAGCCCAACCTGCTGAGTGCGCGAGCCTCTGGCGCGGCGGGGGCGAGCCCGGGCGCGAGCCTGCCGCCCCGCTGGCCACCGACGTACGCCCATGCGTGCGCGCTACCGCCAGCGCCTTCCTGGTTTAGCCGGCCCTCCCGGCTCCTCCTCCGCCGCCACGACGAACGCAAGTTAGGTTTCCACTCGCGTCGGAAGCAGCCAGGAGGAGGCGGAGCAGAGTGCGGGGTAAGCGAGGGAGAGGAAAATGGAGCACTGACATCACGTCCGTGACGAGCCAATCGAAAGAAACCAAGGGCGGGCGGGGACGAGAGAGAGGTGCAGGCGCGAGAACGCGCGCGGTCCTTAAGTAGTGGAAAGCGGAGTGTGGTATCCGCCATAGGAAGTGTGGCTCGTTTCAGATGGTAGGGAGGGGAGGGCAGGGTGAGGAAGGTAGGGCGGAGGCGGAGTCGTCCGGAGGTGGAATGACTCCGCACGGTGGGGTGAGGTTCAGTAACCCTAAGGCGTGTAGTAGGTTCCTCTGTCTTGATCCCTCGGGCCCGACATCACACTCCTCAGCTCTGCCCTTCGCCCCTGCACCCACCCTACCTTCTGCTTCTTTCTTATTATAATTCCGGACTGCTTCTCCACTGTTTCCAGGAATTTTATAATTGCAAAAAAACAGACCCTCTCCATATTGCAGATGAGGAAATTGAAGCCCAGAGGGAGAAAATGACTTGCAAAATCCATAAATTTGAACAAAGGTTTTCTCACTTTTCCCCCAATGAACCTCTGACAACTTCCTTATTGATAGTCCATCCACTTCCCTGGCCTAATCTGGGAAGTGAGGTCTTCTGTTACCGTCCCCTGTTCCCCAGATGTTGATAACTCATAACTCTTTGGTGACACTCACCTTCTCCATTGCTAGAAAAAGATTTACACATCCTGCAAGGCATACCACAGACCCCATGCTGATTTCTTGAGGACTCTGTTGCTTATCTGTGGTGTCTTGTATCAGGAAAAGTACTGGAGGACCTCCTTTTTTACTAATCAGCTTTCATCAGTGTTTGTGTATTTGACCTGTGGCCAAAACAATTCTTGACTCTTAACAGCATGCGTGCGGCAGAAGGAAAAACAAGGTTGGGCACCTCTAATTGTAAACCAAGCCCCTCATTTCACAGATGATGAAACTGAGGCCCACATTAGGAAACAGCTTTGTTGAAGATCACACAACAAATTAGCAGGAAGCCTTTATTAGAGCCCAAATCTGAGGAAAGGGGTATTTTAACGATTGCCCTCTCCTCCGGAAACAGGGCTACTAAATCTGCTGCAAGTAGGTGTCCCTTAAGCCATCTGAAGACTGCAATTTTATTTATTTATTTATTATTTTGTTGAGACCAAGTCTCACTTTGTAGCCCTCGGTAGAGTGCAATGGCGTCACAGCTCACAGCAACCTCAAACTCTTGGGATCAAGTGATTCTTTTGCCTTAGCCTCCCAAGTAGCTGGGACTACAGGTGCCCAGCACAACACCCCAGCTATTTTTAGAGACGGAGGTCTCACTCTTGCTCAGGCTGGTCTCGATTGAACCTGTGAGCTCAAACAATCCACCAACTTGGCCTCTCAGAGTGCTAGGATTACAAGTGTCAGCCTCTGTACCAGGCTTCTTCTTTTTTTTTTTTTTGTAGAGACAGAGTTACTTTCACTTTATCACCCTGGGTAGAGTGCCGTGGTGTCACACTGTTCACAGCAACCTCCAACTCACACTGTTCACAGCAACCTCTAACTCCTGGGCTTAGGCGAGTCTCTTGCCTCAGCCTCCCGAGTAACTGGGACTACAGGCACCCGCCACAACGCCCGGCTATTTTTTGTTGCAGTTTGGCCAGGGCCGTGTTCGAACCCGCCACCTTTGGTATATGGGGCCAGTGCCCTACCCACTGAGCCACAGGCGCCGCCCAAGCTGAAGGTGTTGATGGTCTTACTTACAAATTTCTTACCATTGAAAGGGCAGAAATGGGATCGGCCCCTGTGGCTCAAGCGGCTAAGGCGCCAGCCACATACACCTCAGCTGGCAGGTTCGAATCCAGCAAGGGCCCACCAAACAACAATGCCGGCTGCAACCAAAAAATAGCCAGGCGTTGTGGCGGGCACCTGTAGTCCCAGCTACTGAGGAGGCTGAGGCAAGAGAATTGCTTGAGCCCAGGATTTGGAGGTTGCTGTGAGCTGTGATGCAACAGCACTCTACCCAGGGTGACAGCTTGAGGCTCTGTCTCAAAAAAAAAAAAAAAAGAAAAGAAAAGAAAGGGCAGAAATGAATAATTCACCTTGATCTAAAACTTATAGCTGATGTAGGACTAGTAGGAATCCCAAATGCTGGAAAATCCTCTTTGCTAAGTCGAGTTTCTCATGCAAAACCTGCAATTGCAGATTATGCATTTACAACATTAAAGCCTAAATTTGGAAAGATTATGTACAATGATTTCAACCAGATGTCAGTAGCTGACCTTCCAGATTTAATAGAAAGAGCACATATGAACAAAGGAAGGGACCACAAATTCCTGAAATACAGAACTAGACAACTTCTTTTTGCTGTTGACATTTGTGGATTTCAGGTTTCTTCCAAAACTCAATATAGATCTCCTTTTGAAACTACAACACTAGAAAGAAAAAAAAAATGAAACTACAATACTGCTTACAAAAGAGTTGGAGTTGTACAAAGAGGAGCTTCAGACAAAACATGCCCTCCTGGTAGCTAATAAAATGGACTTGCCAGATGCCCAAGATAAATTCCATGCATTGGTGAACCAGATTCAGAATCCTAAGGATTTTTTGCATTTATTTGGAAAAATATGATTCCAGAGAGGACTGTGGAGTTCCAACATATCATCTCTATATCTGCAGTTCCTGGAGAAGGAATTGAAGAATTAAAGAATTGTATAAGAAAATCACTGGATGAACATTCCAACCAGGAAAATAATGCATATTGGGCGGCGCCTGTGGCTCAGTGGGTAGGGAGCTGGTCCCATATACCGAGCGTGGCAGGTTCGAATCTGGCCCCAGCCAAATTGCAACAACAAAAATAGCTGGGCGTTGTGGCAGGGGCCTGTAGTCCCAGCTACTCGAGAAGCTGAGGCAAACCAAGAGAACCGCCTAGGCCCAGGAGTGGGAGGTTGCTGTGAGCTGTGACAGTACATCACTCTACCGAAGGCGACAAACTGAGACTCTATCTCAAAAAAGAAAGAAAGAAAGAAAACAGTAGCTTAATTTACAGTTTTCTAGTACAGTATCTTGCAGTGAGCCACTGTCAAAGCATACTGTTATTAGAATGCATATACTTTAAGTCTATTAAAAATAGTGTTGATGGGGCAGTGCCTGTGACTCATCGAATAGGGTTCCGGCCCCATATACCAAAGGTGGCAGGTTCCAACCCAGCCTCAGCCAAACTGCAAAACAGAAAAATAGCCGGGCGTTGTGGCAGGCGCCTGTAGTCCCAGCTACTCGGGAGGCTGAGGCAAGAGAATCGCCTAAGCCCAGGAGCTGGCGGTTGCTGTGAGCTGTGTGACGCCACGGCACTCTACTGAGGGTGATAAAGTGAGACTCTGTCTCTACCAAAAAAAAAAAAACAAAGAATTACGTGATTATAGTTTTTTTTTTATTAGCAAAAAGACATATGTCAAAATTTACCTTTAGTAGGCAGGTGTCATGGCTCACTCTTGTAATCCTAGCACTCTGGGAAGCCACGGCAGGAGAATCGCTGAAGGTCAGGAAGTTGAGACCACCCTGAGCAAAGCGAGACCCAGTCTCTACTAAAAATAGAAAAAATGAGATGGGTGTGCACCTATAGTCCCAGCTACTCTGGAGGCTGAGATGGGAGGATCACTTGAGGCCATGAGTATGAGGTTGCTGTGAGTTAGGCTGAGGCCATGGCTCTCTAGCCCAAGCAACAGAGTGAGATCCTGTCTCAAAAAAAAAAAAAAATTAACTTTAGTGATATTAAGCACATTCATGATGTTGTGCAAACATCACTATTATGTCATTACAAAATATTTTCATTACCCCAAAAGGAACCTGTGTATCAACTAAGCAGACAGGCCCCTATCTCCCCTCCCTCCTGCTGCTGCTTTTTGTCTCTATAGATATGCTAACTCTGGACATTGCTTATAAACAAAATCATAAAATATGTGACCTTTGTGACTGGCTTCTTTCACTTAGCATGATGTTCAGATAATAGATTTTTTGCTCAGACTTGTGTTACTGTACTGACAATCTGCATCCCATTGGGTCCTTCATCCATCCCAGCTTCCATCATCTTGGTGCACTGTGACTGGAGCCTTACTTCCTACCCAGACGCCCATCTCAGCCCAGCTCCCCATTCTCCAGCCGGCTCTCGCCAATAGCCTGATGTTCTCTGCACCCAGGGCTCAGCTATTTCCTCTCCCTCTAGCCTACATCTCCCATCTGGTTCTCTGGTCATGTCTACTGCAGACATGTAGCTCTGTCCCCAGAATCTCCACAGGCCCTATAATGTTAGCCTCATCTCATTGTCTCCCCTGACCACGGAAGCCCATCTAGTTGTCCTTGACTTCTTCGTTTCCCATCCTCAATCCTCAACAATGACTGATGATGGGAGAATGGGTAAGAGAATGGACTTCAGAGTCAGATCATGTGGATGTGGGTCTTTAATTCATTGGGCTAATATACTTGGGCAAGTCATTCAATCTCATTAAGCCTCAGTTTACTTATTTGTGAAATGGGACAATACTGGTCTCATGGTCAACATGAGGGTTAAATAAGGATAGTAGAGGTAGTTCAGTGACTGGCACTTGTCACAGAGAAAATGGTTGATGAATGTGGCAGACTGTGTTAAAGGAAGATGGCCACAAGAATATCTCCTCTCCCACATATTCTTCTAGAACCCAGTCAACATATCAACAGATAGAGTCTAATAATACCCCTA
Organism: Perodicticus potto; assembly: GCA_963574655.1. Lineage (NCBI taxonomy): Eukaryota > Metazoa > Chordata > Mammalia > Primates > Lorisidae > Perodicticus > Perodicticus potto. The sequence goes on from CAUYRH010064196.1 coordinate 18,603, forward strand.
TCTGAATCTGGGAAGATTTATGACTGATTTGTAATTAATAGAAAGTGGCATGAATGACATTTGATGACTTTCAAACTGTCTCATAAAAAGCCATGCAGTTCTTGCCTTGTTTGCTGTAATGCTTGTGTGTGGAACCTTGAGTTGTCCTCACGTATGAGACCGTATATAAGACCAACATATTGCGAGGAAGCCCAAGCCACGTGGGAGGTCACATGCAGGTGTTTTGGCTGACAGTCAGCATCAGTGGTTGGGCATGTGAGTGAAGATGCCTCTGAATTATTTCAGTCCCAGCCATCAAGTTACCCTCACCCCTCCCAATCTTTAAGTCTTCCCAACTAGAGACTCTGACATCATGAGGCAAGAACGAGCCATCTTTGCTGTGCCCAGTGTTATTTCCCGACCCATAGACATATCAACATGATGAAATGGTTGTTTTCTACCTCTAGGTTTTGGGGTGGTGTGTTAGTAGTATCTGGAACAGTAAAAACGATGCTGTCTTTCAGATGCATTGCTGAATGCATCGAGCTTGTCTTTCTGTCTCCTGTCTTGACCCTCCAAATCTTTATACCCCACATAGATAAAATCCAAACATGGCCCAGATACCTCACTTGCTTACTTGGATCCTACAGTGACTCCCAGGGGCAGGCGTCTATAGTTTAAAGTCTAGAGCAATTAATCACAACATTAAAAGATACATAATTTAGAGAAATGTAAGTCACTATAATGAGGCACTTTACTTCACTTAATTCCGCCCAACCAGGGATAAAAATAAATGAATAAAACCCCACCCTCCGTGGAAAAAAAAAAAAGAAAGAGTAAAGAATGTGCTAAAAGCTCAAAATGTTTGATATATCTGGAAACAGAACGTAGGCATACGTAAATACTTTGAGTCCACCTATCTGTGAAAAACTGCATGTAAATCCTGTTAGGCCCTGACAATTACAGATATAAAGTTTTTGTTGTGTTTTGTTTTGTTTTTTTGAGATAGAGTCTCATGTCGCCCACGGTAGAGTGTGGCGCCACAGTTCACAGCAACCTCAAACTCTTGGGCTTAAGCGATTCTCTTGCCGCAGCCTCCCAATTAGCTGAGACTACAGGCGCCCACCACAATGCCTGGCTATTTTTTTGTTGCAGTTGTCACTGCCGTTTAGCAGGCCTGGGCTGAGTTCGAACCCACCCTCCTCAGTGTATGTGGCCAACACCCGAACCACTGAGCTATGGGCGCCGATATGAAGTTTTTAAAATGATACGTTTAATTGCAACATTTGCCATCTACAATTTTGCAAGTATGTTGGTATATGGAAAAATGCAATGCAATGTATTCCTACAAGCTATTCAAACGCATAGCAGCTCTCGGGTGGGTAAACAACCCAGAAAACGTAGGTTTGGTGAGTCCCTTAGGGGCTTATTAAGAAGAAACACGAATGCCTGCTCGCCAAGCCAACGGTTTCCTAAAAATTCACCTTGTCAGTGTCAGCAAATGGAGCAGATAAAACTTTGAACTTAAAATGTAATTAGTATTTGCTTTTTGGTAAAGACATCTTAAAGGCCATTTCTCTTCAGAAGTTGTTTTTAACTGAGTGTTTGGAATATGAGATTCCAAGAGAAGCCACTATAAGTCACATCTGTTCAGGAATTCAAATGGGAGAACTTTGTTCTTTGTTACTTGCACAGTGTATGTGGCTAACATCACTTTGGAAAATATAGTAAAACTTCACATTGAACTGAGCAAACAAAGAAAGCCTTTGCAAATGGAAATCACTTTAAAAAAAAACACTGTTAAATTTTGTCTTGAATGTGGCTACTTGCCACTGTCATTTTTCAGAGCTAAGGTTTCTTGAATAAAGCTGAAAATTCTTATGTTGAAAGGCACTTCCTTCTGTTATTTTATCACCTTCCTGGTTTTGTCTAATCTCACTCAGATTACAGTCATATTTCTTGGTCTTTTTAATGTGTGTATTAAAATTTCAAGCATAGAGTCTTTGTTCTGTGGTCTTGACTTTTTGTGCACTCTTAGACATATTTTGGGACTCTTACAAAGAAGAATGTTTGCTTTAAATATTCTTAATGCCTTTAAGCCTACTCTGTCATGTTCGGCTTCTTACATTTTTATGTGTTCTGATGAGATATTTTATTTAGAGAGTTTTTTGTTTTAATTAAACCCGTCTTAGGAGGTGCTCAGTTTTTGCCAAAAATGTGCTTTCTCCTTTACAGATCATTTATATTTATAATATTCATAAACTAAGTTATCAGCAAAGGCAAAATTTTAGCTGCACTGTGGCTGTGTCTTTGAAGTACATGGGAGAATTAAAGAGAAGAAGAAGAAAAGGCTAAACCAAAATGCCATGACAAATCAAGATACTATAAACATGCATGGGTTTTACTTTCAGTGATTTTTTTTTTCTTAAATGCTGGTTTTTAAAAAAATTGTTTTATAGAACAATTTCTCATCTCTGAAAAGAATGCTAAGGAAGGTTGCTATTTTGTGAGCATTTGGTGTGTTTTATTTTTTTAATGTGCCTGCTTTAATTAACTGTGGGGAAAAGCTACAGTGGAAACTTCATTCTTCCTTTGTTCAATTAGCTGCCATTTAAAAATTAAAGCTTTTTTTCCTGAATATTATATGTACACAGAATATATAGGAAATACAGAAAAATGGAGATAGGAGAACTAAAGTTATCTATAGACCCCTCACCAAAAGGTAACCTATGTTATTATTTTGGTCTATTTTGTTGGTTATATATATATATATACATATATATATATACATATATATGTATATATATATATATATATATTTTTTTTTAGACAGAGCCTCAAGCTGGAGAGAGTACTGTGGCATCACAGCTCACAGCAACCTCCAATTCCTGGGCTCAAGCGAGTCTCCTGCCTCTGCCTCCCAAGTAGCTGGGACTACAGGCGCCCGCCACAACGCCCGGCCATTTTTTGGTTGCAGCTGGCATTGTTGATTGGCGGGCCCGGGCGGGATTCGAACCAGCCAGCTCAGGTGTATGTGGCTGGCGCCTTAGCCCGTTGAGCCACAGGCGCTGAGCCGATTTTGTTGGTAATATTT
>CAUYRH010064198.1:0-55464 GCA_963574655.1 Perodicticus potto
TAGGTGGCTCTGTCTTATATTCAGCTGATCTCTGTCCAATCCTAGTGAATTGGTGACTCCGGGTTGCAGTCTCAGCTTTGGAGAAATACAAGCAACTAGGACATCCCATCCCCCACAGGTAATACCTGGAAGAGGAAAATCAAACCTTCCCACTACAACAAAACCAGGGTACCACCTTGGAGGGTCTTCAGGTAATTTGTTCAGTTCAAGAGTTCCAAATCAATTGTCCCAATCAGCACCCACTCTCTAGCTGGAGAGTTCAAAAGGTCTCCAGCAACTAGATAGTAGGAATCTACTGGTAGCTCAAGTGTGGTTTGAGCACCTCTGGTGCTCCAAAGAGTCAGAAAGGCACATCCAGTAGAACGTTTGGAGCAAGGGGGCTGATGCTTCTTTCCCCACCCTGTTCACCCTTCACCACCAGACTCTGGTAACCCCAGTCTCTGGTAACCTCACTGCCAGTCTCTGTGGCCCAGTTCTGTCCAATAAGTAAATGTGCCATGGCTATGTGCCTGCCAGAGTCAAAGTAAAGTCAATGCCTCCTCCTCGTGGTTACCACCCTCTGCCACCATCCAGCAGGGGGAACTGAAGCCTGCCTGCCTCAGGCACTCAATGGCAGCTGGAGAATGTTCCATCTGAGCTCATTCTAAACCTGAGAATATCCAGACAACCAGACAACAAAAGAATTTCTCCCTCAGCCACCGCATCTTTGTTGCCACTGTTCTGCAGCTCTGGTATCCCTATAGGGCAAGGTATGGTTCCCTCTGGCAGACCACAGAGTTGGGGAGGTGACGCTCCAAAATTAGATCCCAGCAAGCTCGCTCTATTAATGCTGATGTTGGGTGGGAGTTGTCTCCACTTGAGTTCGTGCACCTCAGCAGTTCCCGAGTCTCCACCTGTAGCACAGAGACCCAAGCCTCTGTCTGCTGATGAGATACACTTTCTCAGAGCCAGGCCAGTCACCTATCCCTCTATGTATTTCTGTACTGTTACTGGATTCACAGATATAGCATAGCTTCACTCCAGTACATCTCTCTTTGGAAACACACTCTTCTCCATTTCTCATATTTCCCACAATAATTGCCTCTGCAATAGGTAAGGTATTCCCTCCCTTTTTCTTGTCCTTCTCTTTTCATTATTCACTCCACTTCCCTCTCTCTTCTCCCTTAGACACAACGATATCTTTAATTTCTATTAACTATTCTTAACTTAATATTATTATTATTCTTTTCTGGGGGTTTTGGTGTTTTTGGTGTTTTTGGTTCCACTGAGCTGGCTAGGGCACCAGATGTCCCTCACCAATTCTCCCTCTCCGAGTAGAAACCCTAACTGCGGTTAGGGAAAAAGTGCAAAGACTCAATCTAACTGCATCCTGCTGAATCGGGCAATGATAGAAGAGGGTAGTTAGGGTTTCTCCAGAGGGAGAGTGATACAGGGGTTCACGGGGAGCCTCTTTTTAATTAAAATGTTGATTTGTTTTTAATCATGAATATTTTGCATTAATATTGATTTTAAAAAATTACACTAAAATATTATTTATCTTAATTACTGAATTTTTTGCCTCCCGTCCTTAAACTTTAGGCCAGCGAGTGCCTTGCTCACCTCACCCTAGTCCCCAGCCCTGGGTCCGGGAAGGCTTCTTGGAGGAGGTGAGGTCTAAGATGAAGATTGCGGAGGAGCTGGCAAGGTGAAAGGGAGAGCAGGTCAGAGGGGAGAGGAAGGGTCCTCTAGGTGGACGGAAGAAGCAAGGCCAAGTTCAGGAGGTGACACTATAGGACTGCAATGGAGCAGTGACAATGACCACCTCACAGTTATTATCACAACTGACTTTTTTTTTTTTTTTTTTTGAGACAGAGTCTCACTATGTCACCCTTGGTAGAGTGCCGTGGCATCACAGCTCACAGCTACCTCTAACTCTTGGGATTAGGCGATTCTATTGCCTCAGCCTCCCAAGTAGCTGGGACTACAGGCACCCACCACAGCACCCGGCTATTTTTTGTTGCAGTTGCCACTGTTGTTTAGCTGGCCTGGGTCAGGTTGGAACCCGCCAGCCTCGGTGTATGTGGCTGGTGCTATAACCACTGTGCTATGGGCTCCTAGCCACACAACTGACTCTTAGTTACATAACTAGTAACTCTTGCACTGATTATGTGCTGGCAACCACCTTACATTGACTGACTGATTTCACCCTCATAATAGCCCTGTGAGCTAGGTTCTATTCTCCCCATTTTAAAGGTGTTAAAACTGAGGCACAGAGATCTCACTCAAGGTCACAGAGCTAGGAAGCAGTGGCTCTGACAGCCATACTGAGTTGCGTGGCTCCTGGGCTCTTAATCCCTGTGCCACACCACCCTTCTACAAGCATGAGTATTTTCCACAAGATGAGAAGAGATGAGGCTGGGAAAGGCATGAATGATCAGGGCCAACTCATGAAAGGGCCTGTGCAATCTACCAGGAGAATGGACTTTGGCAGAGGAGGAGGAATCAGTAAAGGGCTACAATCTAATTAGCATTTAAGACCTTATATTTGAGACAGATCCCCTGACAGCTGCCCCCTCTGCTGCTAGAAGCAGTGAGGCCATTCATTCACTCAACAAACATTTGAATACCTCCTCAGTGCAAGTCACTGTGCTGGGCACAGAGACACGATGGAAACCAAGGCAGACACCAGCCCTGCTTCTGGGAAACCTCCATTCCAGTGGGAGGTTCACAGTAATCTGGGAGGTGTTTTGATGGCATCCTGGACTGGGCACAGGCAGAAGGTACGGAGAGAGGCAGGAAGGTCTGAGAGGTCTAAAGCAAGAAGAAGCTAGTTCATTCTGGGAGGAGCGGCATGGGGTGAGGAGAGGTAGGGTCTATAGCGCCACCTGGAGGGCTTGACCTGGGCACGGGGGTGTGCTTTTGCCCCAATGAGAAGTGTGAAGTTCTGAATGGAGGTCATTGGTAGGTGCTGGTGGAACCTCTAAGTGGAGTCACATAGTAGAAAGTGGCTATAAAGATCTGAAGTTCAGGAGAGAAGTCTGGTGATCTAGAAAGTCAGTTCATTGATGGTAAAAGAAGCCATGAGAAGGGGAGACCACCACCAAAGAAGAGGAGGAGAGGTGCCAGGACAGGACAGTCTGAGACACTGCAGAGACCAACAGAATGTTAGACTAAAATCCCGAGGACAGCGGGGTCACGGAAGCTCAGAGGAGAGTGAGTTTCGAGAAGGAAACCAACAGCCTCCATTGCTGCAGGGAAGTTTAGACAGGCTGGAAAAGCAGGTTAGCGAAAGGAGGTCACCGTGGATACTGGCAGGAGTAGACTGGGTGCAATGACAGTCACCCAACGGCAGCAGAGGAGGAGGATGCGGGAAGAGCAGATGACTTTGGAAACAAACATTTCTTGCCAGTGAAGAGGGAGAGAGAAATCAGGTTGCATCTCATGGGGGGTATGGCAGGGGGGACGTTGTTAAATGGTTTTAAGATAGGAGAAGCTTAAGAGGGGGTCTGGGGAGTTAAAGGGATAAAAAAGATCATTGGGCCATTATGCTGTATCATGCACTTCATCCCCTCCACCCTTGATCACTGGAATTCTTTAATAAAGATTCAAATTACAGAAAAAAAAAGATAGGAGAAACTTGACCATATTTAAATGCTAGAAAAGAACAAAAGGCAGGGAGAGAGATGGGTAAGGGGGTACTGAATGGTCAACTGAAGATATGGAGAAGGTGGAAATTTCCCCCCAGTCTGAGCAGGGCTGGTTGAGGGCATTGCTGGACTTGGAGAACAGGAAGGATAACAGGCTAAGGAGCTCAGGGTATTGTTAAAAGAAGGGAGGTGTTAGCCAAGGGGCTTGGGTGGGAGCAGGAGGGGTGGGGGAGTAGAGCTCAGGGACAGGGTGGCAGTGGGAGCAGAGGGAGTGGTGGGGCTGGGGCTGGGACTTCAGAGGGGTTACACCAGAAAGTCCTGCTGCCTGCAGGGTGGAACGCACTGAAGAAGAGTGAGAAAGTCAAGGTGAGAAACAAGGGCATGGCAAGCCTTCGAGTAGAGAGGAAGGGCCCTGTGACAGTGGTGGGAGTGTAGAAAAGGGCAGAGTGGCAGACAGCAGGTCAGAGGGGAAGGATGGCGAGAGCACAGTTCTCTCTTAAATGTCAAGTTCACTGGCTATATGGACCTGAGCTGCTAGCACTGAAGGGATCTACAGGGTTAAGGTGACCTTAAGGGGGCGTCAGGTTCAAGGAAGCATTTGTCAAAGAGGTCCCAGGTGCAGGGGGATGTGTTGACCAGAGAACCAAGATTTGGTGGAGGGGGGAGGGAGAACAGAGCCGGGTGGGGCGAGCTCAGGAGCTCTTGCTAGGAAGGTGGAGGGGGCTAGAGGCTGGTTTCTGTCTATCTGACACCTCCTGTCCGGGCCTGAGCCTTCATTCCAAGCCCAGCGTCAATCCTGCTGCCCACACAGGGACCGAGACCCCCGCCTTCCTGCAGAGGGCTCCCAGTGCCCCACTGCCCAGCCCGAAAGGTGGTTGGCTTCAGTTCTCCTGGTCAAGTGCTGACCAAGTCTGACGTCAGGACCCAGAAATGCAAGTAGATAAATGGAATTCTGACTTGGACAAAAATCACACATGCAATTTCCTGTTATCTGGTTCAATATCATTCCATTTTATAAATGTTTCTCTTCTCTCTCTCTTTGCTTCTGCCTACCAAAATACACTGGGAAACATGACACGCTTGTTCTCCGAGGCCACACAATTCTGTCATGTCTGGGCTCTGCTACTCGCTGTACTTCCGTTCCCCTTTCTCGCCTGTTTTATCCCCATCATCTGTGATTGCCCTCGCTGTCTTCTCCCCGAGTTTTTCAATTCCAAATACCAAATTGGAGTCCTCTTTTATCACCACGTCTGTACAGATGGGACTATATTGGGGTCCCCACAGATTCCCTGATTATTTAACGTGCTCTGAGAAGAGAAGCCAGCCTGGGAGGAAGACAGACCTGCCCTTCCGAGAGGCGGACTTCAGCTGCTCCTTCACTTTCTCTTTATCCCCTCCGCCTGCTCTTATGTGGCTGCTTTACACGTTGATAGACTAAAATGCCACTTAATGAGGGAAGGGGAACCTGCAGCCTCAAGGCCACACGTGGCCCTCCAGGTTCCCAAGTGTGGCCCCTCAACAGAATGCCGACTTCACGGAACAAGTCCCTTTACTAAAAGGATTTGTTCTGTAAATCAAATCTGTAAATTTGTTCTGGATTCAGTCAAAAGGCCTCACTCAAAGACCCAGAAGGCCACAATTTCCCCCAATCAATATTTCCCTTTTTCTTTTCTTTCTTGGCATCCCCTAGCACTGATGGCCCCTTGCAACTCTCCACCTGTTCATTCAACACATGTTTTATCGGTTTGTGTCTTAGATGTTGGGGGTAGGACAGCAGGATGAAAGGTAAACATTTATCCCCCTGGAGCTCGCGGTCCGGTTGGGCTTCAGGGACAAGCTGATTCACCAACTCAACCCAGGTTGGCCCCTTTTTTTCTCCAATTCTTAGAGAGTAAGCCCTGTGAAGGCAGGCATTGATTAAGTTTTATGTACCCACAGTGCACACACCACTGTGTACCCGCCACTGTGTACCCACTGTGCATACACCACTGTGTACCCAGCACTCAAGGTAGTGCCTGGAACACAGAGGATATTCTGTTTAATGCATGGGTTTTTCCATTTTTGCGTGAAAACTGTGCTAAATGCCATGGTAAGTGTAGAGCTGCCTGACCCCTGGCCCTGCCCTGGGGTACTCATAGTCAGGTGGGTGTGGAAATTATTCCAATTCAAATGATGAGGGCAATGGAGAGGTGTAGACCTGACCACATGCTTATGGGCCAGGAGAAGAGGCAGCTCTGGCCTCTGGCTGGGAGCACTGGACAGGCTTCCTAGAGACAGTCCAAACCTGGGAACAGCCTGGGTTCCGCCTCCCCTCTCCAGACCCCAGTGTTGCCTGCCCCTCCTAAAGGCCCGGCACCCTCTGCTCACCATCTCATCTCTCCCCACCTCAGGCCAGCCCTCGCAGTGTCTCACCGGATGGCAGGAGTGGCCTGGTGGTTCCCCTGCCTCTTTCCTCTATTCTACACTCCACAAAGCAGCACAAGATGTCTCGGAAATAAATAAATCCTCCCTGTCCTCTGCTCATGCATTCTTTCATAGCTTCCTAAAATCTGCAGATTAAAACCCTAACTCCTTGGCACGGCAGGACCCTCGCCTCCCCCTCTCTCTCCTCCCACCCCAGCCTCGTCTTTGGGCATTACGGGTCCTGACGTTAGCACACCACACAATGAGTGATCTGGAGGGAGGTGGAGTAATAATATGACAACAAGTGAGGACTCTGTTGTCACAAAACCCAGGATCCTGACTCTCACTCCAAGGAGCAGACCTTGGGCACGTGACTTTTCTCTGAGCCTTAGAACTGTCATCTGTAAAATGAAAGTGGTCATAATAACAAGGTTATTGCGAGGATTAAATGAGCTCATACACAGAAGACAGTTGTCAAGATGTCCAGCACGGGGTGTGTGAGCATTATAGCTGCCGCTGTTTGCAGAGCCTGGCCGGCACTCACACGGCTTTCATTCGGCACTTGCTATCCTAGCTTCCTGAAGTCAACACCCCCTGCTTGTCTGCCAGACACAGAATCATCTTTCAGTGTCAGAGCAAGTGCAGTCCCAATCTGGGATCCTCCCTTGAACTGCTCAGGCAGACTCAGGAGCCCTTCTCGCTCCCCCTGGCTCCCTGGACACTTCTGGTTTTACAGCCACAGTGCGGCAGTTTGCGGCACACGCTTCTCTCTCTGCGGTTCTGTCTCTCTTCATTACATGGTGCGTTTCTTGAGGACGGTGATGGTGTTCTTCGAAATGTTTACACCCTGGACTCTAGTAGAGTGTAGGGCACAGAAGGGGCCATTCAATAAATGTTTGAGGAGCGATGAAGATGGAGGAAAGGAGAGAAGGGGAGCAGCAGAAAAGAAGAAATAGAGAATGGGAGCATAGTGTCGGGAGAAGAGTTAGAAGCTCAGTGTGGTGGGAAGTTCAAGTGGTGGTGAAAAGAGCAGAGAGATGGCTAGAGGGATGGCCAGAGGGGGGACATGAAGGGCCTGGTTCCGTAAGTCATTTCACTTCTTGAAACAATTTTTAAAAAATTTTTTTAAATTTATTTTTTTAATTTGATTTTTTATGTTATTTTTGTTTAGCAGGCCCAGGCTGGGTTTGAACCTGCCACACCTACTACCTGGGGCTGGCACTCTAAGCACTGAGCGATGGGTGCCCCCAAGTCATTTCAAATCTATCCGGTAGGTTGCCAGCCCCCTCAAGCCAGGGTCCTATCCCTTCTGCAATTTGTATCTCCTAAGCCAAGCCCAGTTCCTTATGCCCAGCACCCTTAGCCCCGTTCAATTGGCTCACACTCCTAGTGAGGGACGAGGACATCTTTTGTGCATTAGCACAACCCCCTGGGTAGGCCCAGATTCCTGGATTTCCTTAGAACCACATCCCACTCTGCTTCTCTACTGATGGTGGGAAGGGCACTGGGAGTGAAAGACTGTGTATCTCTGGGCTCTCTGCTCATGATTTCCAAAAACGGGATGGAGGCACGGAAGGACGAAGTGGTTGACAGTCTCCCTTCCCCATCTCCTTCCCCTACAACATTGTCATGGGTCTGTTGCTGGCTGAAGGAGTTTGGGAACAGACTCGACTATGGATGTTTAGGTGGCCTCCAAGCCGCCTGTATTAGCCCCAGACTGGAGATTCCCATTTGCAAAAGTCTGTGTATTTCAGGAGTGTATCTCCTTGACAAATTACTTCCTGCCAAATTTTAACACCACAGCATCCTCTCCTGTTTGCTGGCCCGGCCTCCAGGGGCCAGAACAGACTGGATTCCACTGGGTTTTACTGAGAAGAGCCAGCTGCTGCTTGTATCCAGCTGCTCTTTAGCTTCCAGTGCCTGAAAAACTCTAAAGATATCACAGGAACTCAGTGGGTGTCTGAGGAATGTGCCTGTGTTGCTCCGGGCCAAAGCTGGAATGTTCGGGGCTCTCAGCTCCTGGGGACCAGGCAGGCAGAGGTGTGCTGAAAATAACAGGTGTCTGCCAGGAGGAAAGGCAGTGTCCCGGAGGGCGGAGGTCAGTGACGCCGGCTGGCCGCCCTTGTGCCTCCTTCCAGCCTGGCTCTAATACCACCTCTTCCAGGAAGTCAGCAGCCCACCTCCATAGGGGCGCTCTAGAGAAGGGGTGCGGCCCTGCCTGCACAGGGCATGTCTGGCCCTCTGCTCTCACTTGCTCTCAAAGTTGATTCCTGCGGAAGTTTAGCCTCAATCTATCTGCATCTCAGCTCTCAGGGATGCCCCACAAATTCTTTTTCATCTTTCCAGCAAGTCTCAAGTTTCAGACATCAGCTTCCCCAAGGAGCCTCCCCTGATGCCCTTGAGCGGGTGAGCTCCCGCTCCTTTGTGCTGCCCCATCTGCCAGTACTTGCTCCACCCTCGGGAAAACAGACTGGGAATTAGGAAAAGGCAAAGCCTATCTTGTCCCTTCGGTGTCCTGAACAGTCTCTGCCACACATCATAGGGCCTTGAAAAATATTGAAGAAACAGATGAATGAGCTCATTTCTAACATGAGTCCCCTGGCCCACTGGGCATCCTTTCTGCAAAATCTCTACCACTTCACTCCCTCATATCTCCAGGGTCCAGGTCCCAGCTCTTTCCTCCCCCTGGGCTAGCTGCCCAGACGCAGTATCAGCCTGCCAGATTCCAGACTCCAGTGAGGAAGCAAGGAGACTTCCAGATTGATGTTAAGACTTGTTAGCAAGTTGTGTGTAATTTTATAATGTTTCTGGTAAGTGCTAATTGCCTGTTCCTTAAATATTTCTTATTCTACTGGGAAGCAAAGCAATTGCAACTATGAATGCGTTTCCCACAGCTGGCTGCCCCCGTGGAGGGAGATTGAGTTTCTAGGCTCAGACTGCTCAGATATTGATAGATCGGGAGTCCCCTCCCCCACCCAAACCTGAGATGGTGATAAGCAGGATTGGCAGGATTTCTAAGAAGTAAATGCCCCAATTTTTTTCCACCGGGGCTCATAATTTTAATGAGGAGGGAGGGATGATACTGCAGTGCCATCTGCCTGCCCCCAGGTAGCATCTCTTTGCCCAAACTGGGGCAGAGGGGGTATGGATGGTGCTGTGGCCAGATATGCCTGGGGGAGAGGTGGGAATGAGGGATAGATGAGGTCTCCACCCTTAAATGCCTCCTGCCTTCTTGTAGAATACTGTCATCCCAGCAGCCTTCCCAGCCCTGAGCCAAGATGTATACCTTGTGTGGCACTTCCCAGGAGCGGGAATGAGAGGAGGGCTAAGAGGGGGTCAGCGGTAATTCTGAAGCTTCAGGCAAGGCTGATTGGGAGAAGGTTGGGAGAAGAGCTGCAGGTGTGGGGATGCAGGGACGGGAGCAAGATTTCAACTGAGCACTTACCAATTGGCAAGACCTGCACTGGGGGCTTCGCTATGCTGAGTCCTCAAGAGACTCTGGGAGATCACGTTTATCAGGGAGTCAAAGGAAGAGCCTGATTATAATTGGGCCTGTCCTACTCCAAAGCATACAGGGACAATACAGAATGCATGGGCTTTTGAGCACCGTGAGGAGGTAAAGTGGCCCAAAAGAGAGTTAAGAGGGTGCTGAGGAGGGTGCCTGAGTGTACCCACGATTCAATTCTGCAAGCTTTTCAGAGCACACATTCTGTACCAGGCACTGGGCTAGGCCCTGTAGCACTGGAGAGATCAATAAACTATAATTTCTGTCTTAAATAGATTCATAGACGCCAGGACTGGTTTAGAATAATTATCATGGAGAACGTCGGATGCTACGTGAAAAATTTTCTACTTTATCTTAGAAGCGATAAGAAGTTGTCATTTAATTTTTTTTTTAAAGTAGGAGAGAATTGTGCCAGATTTCGATTCTGGGAAGATCACTGTGCTCCATGTGGCAGGTGGGTGGGGGATGAAGGGAGAGGACTCGAGACCAGCCTGACAGTTAGGGGGACTGTGCCGTCATCCAAGTGAGGGTGATGGTGGCGGGAGGGGGGGCTCAATCACAGCAGAGGAAGAGGAGCAGGAGGCTGCAGAGGGAGACTGCCAGCCTGGAAGCAGAGTTAGAGGTAGCACAGGGAAGAGAAGGAGGCAGAGATGAGGCGAAATGATGGGCTGGACAGTGGTGTTTGGTTTGGGATGGTGTTATGGACTAAATGTTTGTCCCTCCCATCCCAGACTCATTTGTTGAGGCCATTAACCCCACTGTGACTGCATTTGGAGATGGGGCCTCTGCGGAAATAATTAAAGTTAAATGAGGTCATATGGGCAGGTCCCTGATCTGATAGGATTGCTGTCTTTATAAAAGAAATACTGCAAGTTCATCCAGGTAAAAACAAAAGATATAAAGTCGCTGTCTTTTCTAATGGATAAATAGTAGACCATTCTCCTTAGTAAAGTATCTCAAGAATGGAAAAACAAGTCTCCCATGTATTCAATACTAATTTGAAACTAGCAGATGAACAACTGCAGGCCCACAGGAAAGAAAACCACAGTTAAATTCAGGTAGGAGGAGGAGGAGGGGAAGGGGCTCAGTAAGCTCTCACCCACTGGTTACCACGTAGGGGGGGTATATGGCACACCTCTTGGGCGAAGTACTCAAATACAATTGGGACTTTATGTAACAAAAACAATGTAACCTAATCATATGTACCATCATATTAATCTGGAAAAAAAAATACTGCAGAACTTGCTAACACGCAGTGAGGAAAGGGCTGGTGAGGACATGGCAAGAAGGTGGCCATTTGCAAGCCAGGAAGAGAGCCCTCACCAGAAACCAAACCAGCCAAAAACCTGAGCTCAGACTTCTAGACTCCAGAAGAGTCTAGAGCTGGGAGAAAATTAATTTCTGCTGTGTAAACCACCCAGGCTGTGATATTTTGTCAGGGTAGCTGACTACCATAGCTGGGTTGGGTTCGGGATGTCTAGGGGAAGTCAGGTGAAAACATGTGCTAGGTAGATGGAAATACAAGTGGGGGACAGATGCACAAGTCACCAGGTTTAGGCGAAGCTGAAGCCATGGGAGCAGATGTGAGCAACTGTGGAAAGCCCTAGAATCAGAGGGCTGAAGGCTGAGGACTGGCCTGAGAAGGGGCAGTCAGGAGCCTGCAGGAGCTATGAAGGAGGACCGGTTAGAGAGGTGGAGGGGGCCAGGAGGAAGGCGAGAGATGCCGAGAGAGCAGGATGGGCAAGGACACAGGGTCGCATCAGATCACCACCAGGGCCTCACCACGATGGTGTGAGACCATCAGAACAGTGGGCTTCACCCTCAGATAAGAAGCCAAAGGTGGGACAGAGAGAAGAAGAAAAAGGCGAGTCCTCCCAATTTAACCCTTCAAAGGTTCTTCTTCCTACTGGGCCAAGTTCAAAGGCTTTATGAGGCCTTCAGGATGTCCGTAAGCTGGACTCTGCCTCCTGGCTCTTCTGTCTCCACATCCTGCACTGTGCCCCTGGGGGACTACCTCATTCTTGCGAGCATTGAATGCGATGAAGCAACGTTCAAATCAATGCTTAGTCATGAATCCCCTCTCTAAATAAGGCTCACAAAGAGTATAAGAGAAAAAAGGAGAAGAAATGGAGGCAAGGCCAGAGCCCCCTCTCCTGGGTGTGCCCCACCCATCTTGGTGGTCCCCAGGGGTGCTCTAAGTCTTTTCATGATACTGTTTGAAAATCCTAAGCTAATGCATAGTGTCTGGCACACAGTAGGCTCTCCACAAATGTTATGTCCCCTCTTTTTCCAGTGAAATCACACTGCACCAATCTAACTCCTCTTTCCCACATGACAGCTCTTCAAATATTTAGACACAGCTCTCAAGTATCCTGAGTTTACTGACTTTCTCCCCAAATAAACCTTTAGGGTCGTCAACATTTCTCACAGGGATTGGCTCCAATCCTCTCCTTATCCACTTCAAGCTGAGGTCCTCACATCTAAGCTCCATTCTCTGATGCTCTCTCAAGGCAAAGGAGAGCACAACTAACTCCCCGGGATAAGTTCTAGTGGCTACTATTTTGAATCTTAAAACACAACAATATTGATCTGCACTTCATCTTATCCTACTAATTTAGCCAGCAGCTCTACCCCCATCGAGATCTCCCTGCACTCTGTTTGCTGAGTGGTGCTGTCATCCCTTTTCAGTTCATGCTATTTATGTCATATCCAAACCACTGGCAGAATATGGACAGATTAAGGGCATGTGGATGACACGGGCTCATTCCTCTCACTTCTGGGAACATTCACTGCTGAACATCCACAGAATTTCAGAACGGGGTACAGCTTGGAAACTCTGCCTCCAAATCCATTCCCCTTTCCAAAGTAATGAGTGAAAGAGCTTGGAGCTGAGTGGAGGTCGCTTGATTTCCTGCCTGGTGTGTTCCCGCTGTTCCCCAGCTATGTGCAAGCCATGCACCTGGACATTGAACTACCTAGGGATGGGTTCACTTGCTACTAAGTACTCTATAATTTGCAGCATTTCTGATATTCACATTTTTTTTTTTTGGAGACAGAGTCTCACTATGCCACCCTTGGTAGAGTGCCATGGTGTTACAGCTCACAGCAACCTCAAACCCTTGGGCTGCAGCGATGCTCTTGCCTCAGCTGGGACTACAGCTACAATGCCTGGCTGTTTTTTTATTGCAGCTGTGGTTGTTTAACAGGTCCGGGCCGAGTTTGAACCCACCTGCCTTGGTGTATGTGGTTGCCCTTACCACTGAGCTACGGGCGCCAAGCCTATATTCACATTTTTTATCTAACAATCTTCACAGAACCTCTGTGACCCTGTTGTGTTAGTATCTCCGTTTCACAGATAAAGAACCAGAGCCCTAGAAAGGTTCCATGACCTGCCATGGAGCTAGAAAGGGACAGAGCCAGGATCTGCACTCAGCATTGGTCACCCGTAAGTGTTGTCTATCTGCCTTTCTGCCTCACCTGGTCACAGGGCTTCCTATTCTTACAATTGTACAACCATCCTCTTTACCCCAAGGGACAGCATGGTGTGACATGGTAGTGTAGGAAATATGAACTGGCCTCCTGTTATTGGGTTGAATTTTTTCCCTCAAGAACATATGTTGAAGTTATTTATTTATTTTTTTAAGTTAGGGTCTCACTCTGTCATCTAGGCTGAAGTACAGTGGCTAGATCATAGCTCACTGCAGCCCTGAACTCTTGGGCTCCAGCAATCCTCCCACCTCAGCCTCCTGAGTAACTCGAACTACAGGTGTGTGCCACCAGGCTCGTTTAATTTTTTTTTAAACTTTTTGTAGAAATGGGGACTCTACATGTTGCCCAGGCTAGTCATGAACTCCCAGCCTCGAGCAATCCTCCTGCCTTGGCTTTCCAAAGCGTTGGGATTATAGGTGCAAGCCACCATGCCCAGCTAGACATGGTACCTATGAATGTGTCCTTATTTGGAAATAGTTTTGCAGATGAATCGAGTTAAGATGGGGCCACAGTGGAATTGGTTGGGCCATTAATCTGCAGGTGTCCTTGTAAGAAGGAGAGAGAATGAGGAACAGGAAAGTGTGTGATGACAAAGGCCGAGACTGAAGTGACACAACCTTGGCTACAACCGAGGAACATGATAGACTGACAGCCACCGTGAGCAGTGAGGAGGAGGTGTGGAAAGTTCTACTCAGAGTCTCTGGGTGCGGGTAGGGGGGTGGGGCATATCCCTGACACTGACATTTTGGACTTTCAGCCTCGAGACTGGTGAATTTCAACTGGTGCACTGTAAAAAATTTTAAAGATCATTAATGAAATGATTTTCAGAAGAAGTTCAAAGCACAGTAAATATACTCTTTTTTTTTTTTTGATCAACATAAATTAAATGTGCCACAGAAGGTTAACTCTAGGTTCAAGTGTGCTGTGAGATAAAAAAGGTTAAAAAACATGGCTCTAGCCTGTGGGAGAATACATAGCTCTCTGTTTGTGGAGCTTTGTTCGGGTGGCATTAGCAAATGAACACATGTCTTGTACCCAGTTTGGAAACAGAGCACACGTCCCGGAGCAGGAGAACTGCTGGTACCCTGGGGAAGGGGACTGGGTATCTGAGCCACAGTCTCCCTAACAGCCACCTAGTCCTTTTGAGGACTTAAGGCTGAGTATGTTGGTAAAGCCTCTCCTGACTGCCCCCCAAAATGATGGCTGTATCCTTCTCTGTGCTCCCACCGGCTCCTGGGAGAGCCATGTGGCTTTTACAAGTCATGCCTCTTCCCCTCCGTTTCACCACGAGAGCCCAAGTCTGTTGAGGCAAAGCCCAGACCTGCTGCATCCGTCCCTCTAGCATGGGTCTGGTGTCTGGTACCTGACAGGGGCTTCACAATTAATGACTTGTGGAATGGCTTCCCCTTCCCTCTTTGTGGAGACTGGTCTTAGCAGGCGTTGGCCAACCAGGAAGTTCACAGAAGGGTGATGGTTGTGGCACCTCCTGGGGTCCCGGAGTTTGCAGTTCCCTTGACGTCTGTTCCCAGTGAGAGAGGATCTTTGTCAACATCCTGCTCAGGCCACCCACACTGGTGTGTGTCTGTCCCTAGCCCTATGTACACTCACTCACTCATCTCCTTGACATCTAATTTTGCTAAAAATAAATAAGGCCTCCTGAAAGACTACATGAACCAGGAATGAATGGGTGTGGACCTAGGCTATGTGCCTGGTGCTGGTGACCTAGCATTTTAAGTGATTTCTTCCAGATAATCCTTGAAACAAGCTGGGAGGCCCAGTGAACAAGGATGAAGGCAGGGCTCAGAGAAGTTGAACAATGTGCCTTAGTGAAACTAGTATAGGACAGAGCCAGGATTCAAACCCAGGGCTTTCTGACTCCAGATACAGAACTCAAGTCTCTGGCCGCCAGGACAGAGTTCATATGGCTCCCCAAGAGCAGTTACCTTCGTAAGAAGCCTTGAATCCCAGGGAGCTGCCACTGCCATCAGTCTGGAAGAGGAGCCACATTTGATGGTTGGTGCTGACAATCAGATCTGGGACTGACGTACCTGTCAGGCTGGCAAGAGAGAGATATTTAGAGGCGTTGACCTAAGTAGAACAATTGTCCAACTTATGACATTAAAAGGACTATCTATGACACCCAGGTCCACTTAGGGGCAAAGTCTGGGCCCCGCCGTGTTTATGACTTTGGAGCCCAGTGTTACGCACTCCACGTGCTGCAAGGCTCATTGCCTCTTCACCTTGGCCACAAGCAGAGCTTGCATATCAACTTGGACCCACTCGCCCAGACCTCTGGGTTCATGAGGGAGACCTATGTCCATGATGAGATCTATGAGGTAATCATCATAGCATGACATAGATCACAAGGAGACAGGGATTGGATAGGGATTGCCGGAACCAATTCTAATCAAGGGGGTGCCCACACTCTTGCAACCTTCGATTGCTCATATGAACTGTATTGCAAAAAGGACACCCCGAAAAGTGTCTTTGTGTGGGTTTCCTCTCACAGAAACTCAGTTTCCCTAGTTGGAACCCAGTTCATTCCTTTAAAAGATACACGTCCTTCCATTCTGGTATGAGAAATAAGGCTTAAAGTATAGCCATCTACCGAGGGCCATGTTCTTTCTGAAAAAGGCTTAAACCCTGGGAGGATTCTGTTCCAACTCACTAACCCAGCACTAACCTGAGTCAGACACAGCGCTGACCAATTTCCCACCCATTATCTCATTTAATACCCTTGTCACCAATGAGGTAGGGGCACCATCCACATGGCACAGATCAGAAGACAGGTGAAGACTGGGTAGTGGGTTAGCCAAGGTCAACCTGATAAGAGAATGGCAGAGCCCGAAGTCTGCTTGCAGGCTGGGGGTTCCAGAAGAAACCTGGCTCCCTCCTTCTGTTGAAACGGGACAAATTACCAGCACAGAGGGCTGCAGAGGTAGCAATTGAATTAATGGGTCTTAATCTCTGCTGGGGTTTCAAAGTTTAGGGGCCTATTGAGTTGGCTGTAGAGAGGTGATCGTCATAGCATGAGTACCAGGGAGGTGGAGCTAGGATAGACCACCTGGGATGTGTACAACAGCCTGGCCCGCTGACATCCTCGAGGCTGAGGTTCTGGCATTCTGTAATGAGTAATGACTGCGGCCAGGCCTGTACTGGTTCCTAGCTCTGGGGTAGTGGTGAATGAGGGAGACGGCTGAGGTCTCTGCTTTTCCTCTATTTAACCCAAGTATGACAACCAAGGAAGCCAACCATTTTGCATGTATTTCCCTAAAGGTTTGAGATCAATTTTGGCTTAAAGAGATCTGGGTGGTGGTGGAAGAGCCTATGAGGTACGAGAGAACCCGTTGGGAGCTACTCAAACTATACTGCTACAGATATCTGGATCCAAGTTCTACCTCTTCCTGTCATCTGCTATGGGACCTTGGGCAAGTGGCTGTGCCTTTCTGGGCCTTTTCACTGCATGTTAAATAAGGGGATGTTTTGTATAATCAAGAGTCTGTTCAGCTCTGATGTTCTAAGGTTCTGTGTCAAAACAGAATGGGATAATGGGGGGAAAGAGGGCTGGGATCCTGAGCTCTTGAGAACACTGGGCTATGTACCATACAGGTCAGCAAACTAGGGCAGAGATGAGTGATGGGGATGCACCAAGAGAAGGAGAGAGGTGGGTGTGATGTACAGTTTTATGGTCAACCTCACTAGGCCACCGATACTTGGTCAAACTTCATTCTGGGTATTTCTGTGAGGGTGCATTTGGATAAGATTAACATTTAAATCTGTAGACTGAGTAAAGCAGACTGCCCTCCCCAGTGTGGATAGGCCTCGGCCAGTCAGTTGAAGGGCTGATAATAGAGCAAAAAAGTAGACCCTCCCCTGCTAGGAGAATCCTTCTTGCCTGGGTGCCTTTGATCTGGGGCATGGACTTATTTCCTGCTTTTGGACTTCAACTGGAACAGTGGCTCTTCCTGCGTCTCAAGCCTACTGGACTTCGGACTAGAAGGGCATCATTGACTGTCTTGGGTTTCCACCTTGTCAACTCTCCTTGAAGATCTTGGGACCTGTTGGACTCCAAAATCACATAAGCCAAATCTCTATCTATCTATCTATTACCTGTAATCTATCATCTATTATCTATCTATCCACATATTATCTATCATCAATCATCTATCATTTATCTATCAGTCATCTATCATCAATCTAGTATCTATCTATCCATCTATTACCTATGATCTATTATCTATCTATCTATCCACATGTTATCTATTTTCCTTCCTTCCTTCCTTCCTTCCTTCCTTCCTTCCTTCCTTTCTTTCTTTCCTCCTATAATATATCATTTCCTATTAGCTTTTTCTCTGGGGAACCCTAACTACCACAGTAGAGTAGCCAGGAAGAAGACTGGGCTCATATTCCATGCCTTTATTCTGGGAGATCCCAAGCCCCAGCCGTGTACCACTGAATGAGATGAGTCACCTAAGTGCCCAGATGGCAGGTATGGCAAATGTGGGGAAGGCGTGAGAACCACCCAGAACAGTACAGCCTCTGGACACACCAGCTATTACTGAATGGCTATTTCTCACACAGACCTGAAACTGGAGGGGGAGTGCCTGGAGCTACCCTGGCTGGGAGGGGCAGTGGCATGGGACTTGGTCCCTGACCAAAATCAAAAGACAAGAATTCAAGTGCTGCTTCTGCTAGCAACCTTCTCTGCAACCTTTGGGCCTCAGTCTCCTCACCTGTTAAATGGGGATAATGCCACCTTTCTCACAGGGTTGTTGTGGAGCTCACACGAGGTAACTGATACAGAACTTCCCAATACAGTGCCTGGGTGCATAGTAGGTGCTCAGTGTGACTCCCCACCCTCTTCTTGCAAGGGAGATGGATGAGGTCAGGCCTGTGTGTCCCTGAACTAGGCCACGTGCCCTGAAGGGAGCCTTTCCTGGCTTTCACGTCAGGCTGTAGGGTGTGAGCAAAGAGGAAGCAAAATGTGCCCTCTCCCCACCTGAGCACAGGCACAACATCTAGAATCCTCATGACAGCCTGATATTTGCCTGTCCCTTGACTGTACCATGTCATACTGGCCTTTCTCAGCTCAGGAGGTGTGATCGCTCTGTTTGTAAGGGTCTGATTCCCAGATGGCTCTGAGCAGGCAGGAAGGTTAGGAACACACTCCCACTGTCCCTGTCTGAGGTCAGGCCGCCACGGGAAGACGGGGCCCACAGTAAAAACTGTGAATGGCAGCAGACTGCCGGCGGAAAACTCCGGCGCATGTGTAAAGCTGCTGTCTCCTCTGCCTCTGAGGCACTGCTGCTCTCTTTCTGTGCGAGTTCCCAGTGAGAATGTGCCCCATGCTATTTTCCCCCTGATTGGGGAAGAGGTGGAGGGGTTGTTGTGGAAGCCAGGGGCACTACAGAATGCTGTCCTTGGTGCAGTGAGGCCTGGGACCACACGGGACTTGGCAAACCCATCCCATCATCCACGTCCACCCCACCCTCCAGATCTCATGCCCGCATCACTTACACGTAGAGAACCGTCTTCTGGTCCCCATCCTGCCCACCGTCCCCGACCGTCAGGGTGTCATAGCCCCTCTCCAAATCAAACTCCTCAAAGGCGAGCTTGATCACCTGGGGGCAGGAGCACAGGGTTAGGAGCAGGCTATGGCCCCAAGGAAGCCTTCCAGAGCCTCATTAGGTCCTGAGGCCCAGAGCCACTGGTGATACCACCCCCCGCACACTGACCATTTCTGTGCCACCTTAACATGTGTGACTGTTTCCCTCCAGGCTAGACAGTCTCTGGAGCCCCCTGATGTTTCTAAAGATGTTCATGGCACATCTGGCCAATTCTGGAGGCCGTCACAGCAACCGGGCACATCTGGCCAACTGCGAGATGATTAGATGCCTTCTTCATGCTTTAATGCGCATTAGTCCCCCTGGGCTTAGTGGCAATTTTTCAAGCCACATGTGGAATCTCGGCTCTTGTGCCCCCAGGGGCCTGTAGGAGTTTCTCTTAGCCTCTTCCCTGCCTGCCTTTCTCCATCTTTTTTGTTTGTTTATTTGTTGAATAAATGAATGTTTTCAGAAGGAGATTTCGACAAGATTCCTCCCTCTTGTTTTAATCCTGCCTTCCACAAATATTTACTAAGCCCTCACCATATGCCAGGCTAAAAGGACGGGTTTCATCAGTGAGTACGACATGTTTCCTGCCCATGGTGAAAAGGGGGGACAGACAAGTAAACTGATAGTCACAACACTGGGGGGTGACAGATGCCACAGCGGGGAGCAGAGAGGAGCCTGCAGCTCTCTCAGCCTTTGGCAGGGGAGGCTACTTGTGCTGATGGTGTCTGAGGGAATTCTGAAGGCTGGAGAAGACTCCGCCATGCCAAAGGGGGATGCTGGGAGAGAGAGGTGGACATTCTGAGTAGTCAGGGCCACAGGGCCCAAGTTACGGCAGACACAGAACATTCCAGAATAAGTTGGTCAATGTTTGTTGACTGCAGATCTAGAAGCTGAGCATACCCGCCAGCTGCCTAGCTCTGGAGGACAACATGGCAAGCCTTCAGTGCAGGGAGGTGATTCGAGAAGGCCCAGAACTGGAAAAGTCTGCCTGAAGCTTGGTCCAACCAACCCCCCCAGTAGATTTTTTTTCCCTGAGGAAGGAGCAGTAGAAGAGTTTTAAATGGTGAGTTACAGGGGACACACTGTGTCTGAGAAATCAGCTGCTGGTATGGAAGTGATTTGCAGGAGTGAAGCAGGTGGCAGGGATGGCCCCAGGCTTTTGAGGTTGCACAGGTAACAGTGGGACTGGAGTGATGGGGATGGAGCAGGGGGCGGGTCCCAGAGGTATGTAGGGCTTTGTGCCTGGATGAATGTGGGACTGAGGAGAGGGAGGGGTTAGCATGAGCCGCAGGCTGCTGACCTGGGCAACTGGGTGTGTGTGTGTGGTGGGGGGGTGAGCCACTCAACCTGACGGTCATCTTCACTCCCCCAAGAAGGAGGCTGAAGTTGCCCTTTGTTTTGTATTCTACAATCCAAGGAGCACAGAATGTCTCTGGATATTTTTCCTACTTGAGACTGATGCCTTTCGTGGGTTTCCTCCACCCAAAGTGAAAAGCCCGACACCCACCTGCTGCCAGGGAGCCTGCAGAGCCTTCCCCCAAGGTGCTTTCTGGTGTCTCAGGGGCAAGCTGATGCTGCCCCTAGCTGATAGCCTGGGTACCCCCTGTGCGGGGCCCCTCTGCAGCATCTCTGGCTAACAGTCATCATCCCGAGCACATCAGTGAGTCTTCAGACAGACACGGGGGAAGGCGGCAGGTGTCGCCCGCTGCTGGGAGAAAGGGAGAACCTTCCCCCTCTGGGAGGCTTCCTGGGGGAAATGAAGCCCAGCCTGGAAGATGAACTGGAGTTCAACCAATGAATGCGGAAGGGACAGTTATCCCTGCAGAGGAGGCGCAGAGGCATGCAGCAGCGTGGCTTGTCCACAGGCTTCTAGTTAATTAGCAGTTGTTTAAGTGAGAGGGAAGCAAAGGGTGGTGACACGAGAGAAACAGAGGAGGCAGAGTACGAAAGGCTGTCTGTCATGCTAAGATCGGTGGGCTCTGTCCTGGAAGTTGCACAAGACTCGGAAGTAGGCGTGTGATGTAAGATTTTTGCTCTAGGAGCCACAGCATTGAGGGACGGTTGAGAACCAGGAGGCCGATCCCTGGGCTGCAGCGACGTCTAGGTGAGGGGGAATGCGGGCCTGCAGCAAGCAGTGGGCGGGGAGGGTTCCGGGAGATGGAATTTAGTTGTCATGAGTGAGCGGGGCTTCCTTCTGGGTTTCCCATCCAGACTATTCCCTGCTGGCTAGCAAAGCTCATCACCGGACCTTTTGCTCAGGCCGAAACCCCCTTCCCACCTCTTACTCTCCACAGCCCTGCAGTATAGAAGGTGTCCTGGGGTCTCGTTTCCTCTCATGACACACAGGAGGGGGCCCCTGTACCTGCTTCCTGCTGACCTCTGGCTCCACCTGGGCTGGTAGCCATCTGAGCTCTGGTCCGTTCCTGACTCTGCTTTTCACAGGCTCTTCCCTCTCCTTTTTTGCTCCTCTAGTAAATTTCTCCTCCGCCAGCTCTCTCTGACTGACCCTGATGCAGGGAATGCTCTGGCTCAGGCTTCCTCTCTCTCCATCTCCGTCCTGACCTGTTGCTCTGTGATTGATCTGCTTACTTACTCCTCCACTGCCTGTGCCCTCCTGGAGTGCAGGGCTCAGGTCTCCCTACCTCTGTACCATCAGTGCCTGTTGGGGTGCCAGGCACAGCCCAGGGGCTCAGAAAGTGTTGAATGGGAACATTTTCCAAACCTTTCCCAATTCTCCAGCATGGATGGCTGGCAAGGCTCTCGGATCCCTCATAGTAGTTACCATCTAGAACAAAGGTTGGCAAACTTTTTCTGTAAAGGGCCTGATGGTAAATCTTTTTCCCTGTATGGATTATATGATCTCTGAAGCAACTAGAGTTGCAAGAGCACAGCCACGCACGATGTGCACGTGGACAGCTGGGTGCCAATGAAACTTCATCTACAAGACAAGCAATGAGCTGAATTTGGCTCAGAGGCCACAGTTTGCTAACCTTTGGTCTAGGAGATTCTCTGAGATGCTTAATAATAATAGTCTTTGGTTGTCTTCTCTTCCCATCACTCCAAGAGCTGACACCTCCACAATGTGCCCAACTCTGTTCTGAGTACTCCACACGTAATCAACTCATGCAAAACTCACAGCAACAGCTTCTCTGATTACCTCCATTTTACAAATGGAAAAGCCCAGCCATAGCGTTTAGGCAGCTTGCCCAGGGTCACACAGATAAGTGGCGGAAGGGGGACTCGCACCAGGCAGCCAGAGGCCAGGCTCTTTGACACTCTGCTCTGTGTGGTGTCCCAACAATGTCTGAGGTCCACCAGGTAGGGACCATGACTTACCCTCTCAAATCTTCCTTAAGCTCTTGTTTTGGATCATAGCAGGTGCTTAGCAAACACTGGACATAAAATACCAGCATAGACAGTGCCTTCTGCAGAGGGAAGGGCCTGGGCTCTGCAGGGCCTGAGGGTCGTGGCTGCACGTTCTTACCACATCAGCACTTTCCTGGGGCAGAGGACCCTGGTCATCCAGGCACCTCCCGAAAAGGGAGCATATGATTATTAGGCCTATAATGGGAAAATATTACTTTGAAGGCCAGAACCCAGAGTCATAAAATGATTCACATCACTGGTTGGAGATGCTGTTGATGGAAACCACATTTCAGAGCATCGACCCTAATGTAGGGGCTAATTACACCAAAAAGACTGTTGAACATACACAGCAGTGCAGCCTCCGGACCAGCTCCCAGCACACAATGTCCTGACGCTTTCCCTTTTTTCTTTCCTTTTTTCTCTCCTTGCTTTGGCCTTTGTTTAAAGACAGGCTCCTATAATGACTCATTAACTAACATGCAGATCAATCAAACTCACAAAGCGCCTTTCTGAAGCAGGAGAAATGGCAGCACATGAAATAGGCATGATCAAAGAGGCACATTTGTATACAGCTCAGGCATCCAATTTAAACCCATTAGATAAATGAATAAACAAACTCATCATCTAGGACATAATTACTAAGCACCTGCCATGTGCCAAGCACTGAGCTAGCTGCTTCCCATAAGTTATTCTGTTGGCTTAAGAATTTAGAGCAGAATCTAAATTGAATTTGGCCAAGACCATGGTGCTGATGGTGAGCACTGGAGGACTGCGAAGACGAAAGGGATATGAGGAGGAGGATGGAGAGAGGAGTGACAATGCTGTGAGCAGTGGAGGGCAGGGAAGAACAGCCTGGCCGGGTTTGCAGCTGTATTTTGCCTGCAGCCAGAGTGGGCAGTCTGCACTTCATGGTCAAGTTGATGAGAAGCTGTAATTCAGCATTAAGGGAGGACGGAAGGCAGAGAGACCGGTGGGAGGCTGGTGCAGAGTTCAAGAGCGTGGGGAGGAATTAGGTGGGCCCTGAGATGCATCCCCGGCAGGGGTTTGGGGGGGGGGGGAGTTGGGAGACTAGACTCCTCAGAACACAGCCACTTTGTCCTGAGAATCATGGAGAGTGGAATGGGAGTATGGAAGGTGCCCTTCTTCCAGTGAGCACTGTCCAGAATCAGCCAAAGGAAGGGCTTCTGCTCCTGCCAGCTTGTGCCCAGTGTCTGGGTGAGGCTGCAGAGGACCCGGCAGCTCAGGGGGGTTTTGTGGGAAGCTAGAATCCCAGGACATGTAGACTAGGCTGTTTTGTCTAATGACTGCTTTCTGGTGACACCCTCTTAACTGGGCTTAGTGCCCCTGTCCCCACTGTTCACTCTGTACCAAGCATCCTCAATGCCACCCTGGCTTCTATAGCAGGGCTTGGAAAACATGGTTCTTAAGCCAAATCTGGATCATAAATGGCCTATTTTTATATGGCCTCTAGAGCTAAGAAGGAGATAACTATACAAAGGAAAGGAACCAATACTTTGGTCTTGGGGGAGGCTACCCTGCCATGAATAGTGGGCCATGGAGTCACCTGGGGAAATCTGACAGCATATTGCACAGGGCCTGGCACAGAGTCAATGTTTGCTGAATGAATAAGTGAGTGAACAAATGGGCCAACAAATGCCTTTCTGACATTTGCACTAGTCAGTGATCACCTGCCTGGAGAGTTATTTCGCAATTCTTCAGGTCCACAAAGGGAAGAGTGACACTGATACCCTCCCAAGGAGGGAATAATCAAAACACTGTTACCTTTGGCTTTGAAGTTCCTGAAATGAGCTTTCCTTTCCTTCTTTGTGCCCCTCCCCTGGCCTTCCCATCCTCATTCCTTCTCTCTCCTGCTTTGCTTTTCCTTCTGTTCTAGCAAAGGCGGATTAACTTTCCTGATCAAAGCCAGTGAGGCTCATATGCAAATTGGATCACATGTCTCGTCTTCACAGTGAGAAGCTGCAAAAGACAGGTGTGCATAGGTAGGGGGCTCGGACATAAGTCTGGGCCTCAGGCCTGACTATGTCTTTTTCCACAAGGCTGAGCTGAATGTTCCTAACAAGAGGAGGCCCCAGGAGGGAGGCTTGAAGCTCCGGCCCAACATGGGTGGAGCCAGGCCAGAGGCGCTAGTCCTCCCTCAATGATTACATTGTCAAACATCTCCACACTTCTCCTCTGTGCCTAGAACTGCGCTAATTGTGGAAGAATTAAACAAACTGTCATCCCTGCTTTGGGGACGCTCAGAGCTATAGGGGCTGTCTAACCCGTAGCCTGCAGGCCACGTGCAGATGGAGGACTGTTGTGCTTATTTGTGGCGTAGGATATGGTGAAAATTATGCACAGAACTTTTTGTTGCTCAGCAACTTTCGTTAGTGTTTGTGTATTTAGTGGTGTGGCCCAGGACAACTGTTCCAGTGTGTGGCAGAGAAGGAGAAAAGGTTGGACACTCTCGGCACCACATGATAAACACAAAAATAAGAGGTGCTTGTCAAGTGCTGCAGGAAGGGGAAAGGGCAAGACCTGATGGAGTCAGGAAAGCTTCTCAGAAAAGGGGGTGTTTGCACCCAAAGGGGCATAGAAATTTGCCTGGAGAAACTAGACGTGCCCACACAGAGGTCTTAAAGGGACAAGTGTGTCTGTGACTCTGAGCTCAGTGTGGCTGAAGCTGGACCCTGTCTGCTTTGCTGGGAGAGAGGATTATTATTTAACAGGTAAGCTTGGCTGGTGAGAATCACCAGGATGCTCTTTAAAAATCAGTTCCAGGCCCCATCCTAGACCTACTGAATCAGACCTTTGGGGAAAGAGCTTGGGAATCTTTTTAAAGTCTCCCTGGATTATTTCTGATGAAATTTGGGAAATATTATTGTAGGCAGATATTATATTGATATTAGATTAATGTGACAAGGACTAAGATAGTCCAAATGCCCAACATGGTGTTAGCACTGCCCAAGGATTATTCAATCAAGGGGCAAGTGTAGAGGCCACGTGAAGACTAGACCAGCATCACTTCTGAGCCATCCTTTCTCTGTTCCTTCAACCTACCAAGCTTCCGGGAGGACGAACTGGGTGTTTCCATTTGCTGCACTTCAGTTGATTGAGTAGAAACACACCCTTCACCTGCCTCTCCAGTAAGACAAGAAGTTCTTACTGTTCTGTGGTGTAGAGGTGCACAGCCCATACGTGCCCAGTTAACAACGCTGGCAGTTTTTCGCCGTTCCTGAGCCAGAGCAGCTCTGCCTCTTTCTTTGAGGATTCTTGTTGCCCTTGGAGGGTCCTAGTCCCTGGGACATTCCTAGCGCTCTCCCAAGCACAGCTAGCAAAGGCCCCACAAAAAGGATGGAATTCCAGGAAGGCTCCCCACATGCACACATGTGCAGGTGCTTGGAATGCATGATCATCCGATAATTTGGGGGAGACCAAGGGGACACGTGTGTCCCACTCTGCACTCCTGCGGGCAAACCGCTCAGCCCCTTCTCACAATAGCGTCTTTCTTCCCCTGCTACTCCTGGCAGAAGGAGCCTCGCATTCTCAAGGCCATTGCTCTCGCGCTGCAGAATCCCCCTTCTCTCACAAGCCTGTTTTTCCTATGTCTTCACTCCCTTCCTCTTTGCTTGCTTTTCCCTCAGCCTACAAACATACTCCAATATTTTAAATATTAAACAAATTTAAGTATGAAATATTTAAATATGTCATACTCCAATATTTTAAACAGATACTCCAAAGTAGCCCCAAACGTTCTCTGCCCTACCTCCCTCTCTCGCTTCTACTGCCCTTCCCCCCTCCTTCACTCCACCACGAAACTGTCTACACTCCAGGCCTCCAGAGCCTCAGCTCCCGTCCATTCTCTCCTTTCCCAGTGCTGTCTGTTGCTGGTCCCAGAGCCCTACTGAAAGGTCTTCCAAAGCCAAAGCCAACTGTCTCTTTTCAGTCCCTTTCCAACAAGACGTTGTTCATCATTGCCACGGTCAGAAACATCCTAGCTGGAAACTCCTTGCTTTTGCATCACTGCTCTCCTCCTGCCTCTCACGCTGCTCTTCCCCTGGATCTTGCACTTTCACCTATGGAGATGGTGTTATTAGGTCCATTCTGAATCTACTGATTCTCTTCACCCTTTCCAAGGAATATTGCCCATTCCTTAGGCCTCTGTTTTCACCCATGCACCCATGAGATAACACCCAAATCTCTGTCTTGAATCTAGATTGGTCCAGAGTATCCAACCAGTGCACCCACACCCTACTGGGTGAACCACAGGTACTTCAAATGTGCCATGGTTCCCTCTTGACCCCTGCCAAGCACGTTCCTCCTTTTGTATTTCGTTTTTAAATCAGTTTCCCACTGATCCAAGCAGGTAGCTCTGAGTTGTCATTCATCTGTTCATCGAACAAATAGAGACCAAGTGCCTACTATGTGCCAGGCAGTATGTTGGCCACTTGGATGTAATGATGAGTAAGACCCCTTCACCTCCTCCCTTAGCCCCCACATCCAATTAGCCACCAAGACCTGTTCCATTCCTAAGTCTCCCTCATCTGCTTTCCCTCCACATTTCCAAAGCCTTGCTCACAGCCCAGTTTCTCCTACTTGGGCAACTGCTCCAGCCTCCTAACAAGTCTAGCTCCCTCTAGTGTTCCCCTCCAGTCCTATCTACTGTGCAATCTTTCAGATGCAGACTTTTCTGCTGTTACTTTGGTTCAGAAGAAGGAATGGCCCAGGTCCTTTCCAGGCTCATCCGGTGCTGTTAACCCTAGTCACGTCCATCAACTCTTATGCCACTGAGCAGCACAGCACAGCTACTTAAGTATATGGGCCTTAAAGACAGAAAGGCTGATTCAAATCTTGGTTCTGTCACTTACTGACTAAGTGCTGAGGCTATTTCCAAACCTTTAATCTATCCATAATTCAGTTTATTTATCCACCAAATGGGTCTGTTGAAACATAATTCATTGTCCTATTAAGAGAAAGAAATAAAATTATTTATATGGAGAGCTCAGCTTAGTGCTTGGCACAGGATCCAGGCATGTCAAATTACTTTCAGTTCTAAGAGGCTGTTTCAAACCTCAGTGCCTTTGTACTCACGTCCACTCTGAGATACTGACAAGCTTATCCATCCTTGAAGACCTTGCTCAAATGCTACCTCCTTTGTAAAGACTTTCCCTGCTCTCCCAGTTGGCAGCTCCTTTCTGGGTTTTCCCATAGCACTCTGGACACACGTCCATCAGCACTTATCCATGAATGCTCCAGCCTCTTATTCATATGCCTGTCTTTATTCCTATGTGCACATTCCTCAAGGGAGGAAGTCGAATCTAAGTCAATGAATGAATGAATGCTCATCTCATAAAACATACTGTGAGCTTAGAGAGACTGTGCTTTTTGCTGGAGGAGACGTCTGAAGGTGAGTAGACAGGCGGTCCTTGAATACACCTGTGTCTTACCTGTGGACCAGTTCCATGAATAGGGATAGGAACACAGCATCCATTTCCCCTGTCATTTGCCAGAAGACAGCTTCTAGTCTTCAGTCTTATACTTTGGGTTTCCACACTTAAACCCTCCTTGTTGTACTGTCTGCTCCCTGACTCTTCCTGCACCTGGTGTCAGGACAGGGCTCCTCTCTTCAGCCTTTCTGGGCTCCCACAGCACTACCTGGAGCCCAGGCAAGGACACACAGTGATGCTGGGAACACTCCTCTGCACATTCTAAGGGGGTGCTCTTCAGCTGGGCTGTCTTCAGAAACTCAGGCTAGCATGACCTCTTGGGACCTACTTGTGGTAGGAGAGTGATCACATGTTTTCACTGACCTCAACACACTGGCCCAAACCAGGGCCTTCTGCAGGTTAATCTGATTGTTTCTTAGAAAATTCTCAGGCCTCACCTAGACATCCCCCTATGCCTCTCCCTCAAATTCAAAATAAAATGTAGATAAACATCCTTAACAATGCCCAGGGAAGAGCCCTCTAGTCAACAACTTAATATAACCTCATGGTAGTATGTCCTTCTGATCTAGCCTCCATCCTCACCTAAGGAGGATACCTAAAGCATCCTTCCCCACTGTTTAGCTTCACCATGAAATGGCTTAATAAGATGTGAATACATTTTTGTTAACTGTTATGCAGTTAACAAAACTGGAATCTGATTCCAGTGTTCCCAGGAACTTGTGGCCTCAGGCACCAGGTCCAAACAATTTTAAAGTGTTGGGTAAAAATTTAAAAGGAAAGAAAAGCTTTTAACAAGTTAGTTAAGTGTTATAGACTGCATAAGAACAGTCCTATCCTCCACCCTGCATCAAATTCATGTTGAATGCCCAATGTGACTATATTTGCAGATGGGGCTTTTTGGAAAGTAATTAAGGTTAAACATGGTCATAAGGATGGGACCCTAATACAATGGGATTGATGTCCTTATAAGAAGCGTACCAACATCCATACGTACAGAGGAAAAGCCATGTAAGGAGGGGGGAAGGTGGCTACCTACAAACCAGAAAGCAAGCCCTTTCCAGAAACTGAATTTGCCAGCACTTTGATTATAGACTTCAGTCCTCCAGAATAATGAGAAAATATGTGTTTGTTGTCTATGCTACCTAGCTTAATAGCATTTTGTTACAGTAGTCCAAGTACACTAGACTAACGTAATCAGGAATACTCAGAGCCCACAACAAGTGACTGTAGAAACCCAAAATGCAACTTGGAACATGAATTTGGTTTTGGCCTTGAGTGTATTCTAAAAATTTGGTAAAGTGGGCTGGGTGTAGTGACTCACACCTATAATCCTAGCATTTTGTGAGGCAGAGGTAGGAGGATGGCTTGAGGCCATGAGTTTGAGATCAGCCTAGGCAACATAGTGAAACCCTGTCTTTACAAAAAATAAAAGATTAGCTGGGTATGGTGACACATATCTGTAGTTCTAGCTACTTGGGAGACTGAGGTAGGAGGATTGCTTGAGCCTAGGAGTTCAAGATTATGGTGAGCTCTGATTGTGTTATTGCTTTCTAGCCTAGGTAACAGAGTGAGATCCTGCCTCTAAAAAATAGTAAAAAAAAAAAAAAATGATGAAGTAAGCTTTGGTTTTCAGTGACTCATGAAGAAGGAAGAAGGATGAGGAGACAAAAGTCAGAGTCTACCAAGGTGAGAACTCTAATATGACACCCCTGCATTGAGCTGGGGTAGTTAAAACTATATCTATAGTGAGGGTGAACTAGAAATAAGCCTGTCTTCCTTCTCACCTGCCTCTACAATCCTCTGGGTGGATCTGGAAACTAATTGCTCATCTCAAACCTTGACACTGACAATGAGTAAACAAAAAGCAGAAAACTTCCTCTGAGAATCTATAACCATATGTCTTCACATGTGTTTAAAGCCTTCATATTACGTGGGTAATTTGAAATCTTCACAATGAGAATTAAGTGTGAATCAGTTTCTGTCTACTAATGGTCCTAGTACCAGGCAGAAGCCAACACAAACCCTTACTGGAAAAATAACTTTTCATTCAGGTTTCCAAGAATTCACAGAGACAAAATTTATCCTTTTAACCACTCATTCAAAAATTACAAAACCAAGAAGGAAACAGTTCTGGGAGCAAGAGGTGAGAAAGAACAGAGAATAGAATCAAACTTTAAGACTTCAGAAAATGACACTAATAGATGCAGAATATAAAATATTTGTAATAAATTTTAAAAATTAAAGAAGGATCTAAACATATGAGTAAGGAGCAAGCGACTATAAAATATGACCATGAACATTTGAAAAAGAACCAAATAGGACTTCACATAATAAAAATTATATTTGGAATTGAAATATATGATTAGTAAATGAACTTAACAGGTTAGAACACAGCTGAACAGAGAATTAGTGAAAACAGTGAGAAAGTGAATATATGAAAGAGGTTAAAAAACACAGAAGATAAAATGACAAAGATTAACACATCTTGTCAGACCTCCAGGAGGAGAGAAGTGAGTAAAGGAGAGTCAATAGATGAAAAGATAATGGCTAAACATTTTCCCAAGCCGATGAAAGACACTATCCACAGATTCAAGACATTTAATTAATTCAAGCAGGATGAATACAAAAATATTCACACCTAGACAAATAAAAGTGAAACTGTATAACACTAAAGACAAGGAAAATACCATAAAAGCAGCCAGAAATATTCAAAGGAATGACATGAACTGACAGCAACAATGGAAGGTAGATGACATTGGAATAATATCTTGATATGCAGACGGAATACAACTATCAACTGTAAGTCAAATGTCCAGGGAGTACTAAAGTTCTTTCAGCAAAAAAAGGAGAAGTAGACATTTTAAGACAAATAAAAACTAGAAAAATTTGTCATCAACAAGAACATAAATTTTAAAGCATGTATTTTAGACAGAAAGTCCAAAGAGAAGGATTGACATACAAGGAGAGGTCAACAAAATGGTAGGTATATGAATAAATCTAAATGGACATTGGCTTTATTTTAACAGTAACAATAATGACTTATAAGAAAAGCTAAGGAAATATGAAAATTGCATACATCATTGAGTATGAATTAGGAGAGGGTAACTAAAGTTATAGTGTTCTAAGATCCCTGAATTTTCAGAAGAAACACAAAATTATCTAATGTTAGACTTTATAAAATATGCATATTAATTTCTGGAGTATTTAGGGTAACCTTAAAAGAAATAAATGATTCTATAATTTAAATGGTCTAAATTCTTTAGTTAAAATATAGATTATCAGCCTGTATTTTAAAAAACACAGCATATCAAAAGCACAAAGAAATAGAAAGGTTGATAGTAAGATTATAGAGATGATTTATTTTACAAAGACCAAAAGAAAGCTAATGGAATAGTTAGGGGAAAAAACTTTTAAGGTCAAAAAATTGCTATAGATAAAGAGAGTCACTACTTAATTATTTTTGAAACAGTTCAATTCACTGGGAAGATATATAATTCTTAACTTGTAGGGTCTAATAATACAGTCTCAAAAAATATAAAGCAAAAATTGACAAAACTTCAAAGAATAATAGACAAACCCACCATAATAATGGATGATTGATCAAGAAGACAAAAAAATCAATGAAGATATAAAAGATATAAACATAATTAACAAGGTCAATGTAATGGACATGTTAGAACACAAAAATTGAAAAATGTACAGTTTAATTTTCAAGACCACACAGAATATATGCAAAAAAAAATCACTTATGTTCCCAAAAGCACAAATATCAAATACAGACTAATATTCTCTGACTATAAGATTTAGAATCTTGTACTAAGACCATTAGTAGACGGAAACTAATAGGAATTAAGAAATATTTTTAAATGACTCAAGGTTGAAAGATGAAACTATCATGGAAATTAGAAAATATTCAGAATTGATTCTTTGAAAAAACTAAAAAAATATAAAACTTTGGAAATACCGATTAAAAAATGATGCCTACCAGAAATTCAAAAGGGAATAGAAACATAAAACTAGAGATCATAAATATAACAAAAGATGATATATACAATTTTATATCCAATAAATTTGATGATTTAGTATTAAAATAAACTCAAGAAAAAAACATATGACCTAGCTAATACCTTAGTTATTACAAGTATTAAATCTATAGTCTAAAATCTTAAATCTGGTGGCCACATTATACCCAGATAGTTTCACTGAAAAATTCTACCAAACTTTCAAGGTAAAAAAGTTACTCCAATCTTCTACCAACTACCCTAAAGGATAGAAAAAGAAAAAGCACTCTTCAAATCATTTCATGGGGCTACTAGCAATATCTTGATACAAAAATCTGAAAAGGGAAATATGAAACAATATCAAGCCAATCTCACCAACAAAATAGAAGCAAATTATTAAACAAAATATTAGCTAATCAAATATAGGCATGTATAAAAATGACCAAACTAGGTTTATCCTAGGAATGCAAGGTTCATTTAACACTAGAAAAATCAACCAATGTCACTACACTAAGAGAATAAAGGGAAAAAAATATGATTTTTATCAATAGATGTAGAAAGGTGCTTTAAAATTCAATATGCATTTATCATAAAAGCTCTTAGCAAACTATTGGAAAGGAACTTTCTCAATCCAAAAAGGAGTATGTGTAAATTAAAAATAAACTTCAGCAAATATCACACTTGATGAAGAAATAAAAACATTCTATTTAACATCAAACAATGACCAGAGGGCCTACCATCATAATAATCATTTGATATTATCCTGAAGGTTCTAGCTAAAACAATGAGGCAAGGAAAAAAAAAAAAGAAAGTAAGAAAAGGTTTAAGGGCTGGAAAGGAAGACACCAAACTATAGTTCTTTGTAGATGATGACTGTCTACAAACAAAAACCCAAAGAATTCACAGATAAATTATCACAACATAGTGGCTATATGTAAAAGTCAAAGCATAAAAATCAACTGCATTTCTAAATTCCAGCAAGAAACAGGTAGAAAATGCAATTAAAAAGTGATATGATTTGTAATAGCAAAGGATATCTAGGAGTGACTATGTTAGAAATGTGTAGGATCTGTAATGGAAAAAATTATACAAGTTCTCAAAGCCATGAAAGAAACCCTGAGCAAATAGATATACCATGTTCATGGATTGGAAGACCCAATATCAAAAATTGATCTGTAGTTTTGATATAATTAAAATAGAGTTGCCAACAGGTTATTTTGTGGATCTTGACAAGATGAGTATACGATTTATAAGACAGAATGAAGAATACACACACAAAAAAACTAATAGGACATAAATTTATGAACAGGTGCATATAGTGGTGCAAAACTACACATAATGACATAGATAAAACTTAGGGACATAATTTTAAGTGAAGTTGTTTAAGAATACATACAACATGATTACATTTACATGACATTCAAATGTTGGCATACTAAGCAATGTATTTTTAGTGATACACAGTTAAGTGCTGAGGGTAAAGAAAAGCAAACTCACCATTGAGGTGACAGTTAACCTCTGAGGGTATAGGGCAAGGAATGGGGTTAGTGAGAAACACACATCACTAAGGATACAGCGATTTTTCTTTTCTTAAGCTGGAAGATGGCTGCACAGGTGTTTGTTGTATTGACGTTCTTTCTATCTTATATTTCATAGATACGCTTTCTGTCTGCTCAATATTAATAAAAACAATTTAAAAGAATTGTCTATCACCTGATGTTCTGGGCTTGAAACCAACTGTCCCCCACCTGGCCCTGTCCACAGGTCACCACTCCCCTCCCCATGAGCCTTACCTTGGCGGGGTTGAGAGCTGTGATGATCCATACACAGTGTGCATTGTTGTCATATTGAATGGGGAAATTGGGGGAGGTGATGATGCCCGAGGGGCCTCGAAGGTGGGCATCACACATGCGGGCTGCAGAGAGGAGATGAGAAATAAGCCTCTGAGTTTAGACCATGTTCAACTCCCCTCGCCACCTTCCACTCCCAGCCCAGAAGACACTGAATCTGTATGTCCCACCCCGACATAACCTTCTTCCCGTGCCCATCCCCCACAGTTCTCAGCAGGCTCAAAGGGAAGCACAGGGCCTGGAGCTCTGGAGCAGGAGCAAGCTCCAGATGCCCTGTCCTGCTGCTGCTCTGTAGACAATAATGAACTTCCCAGGCAGGATCAGCACCTCCCCAGCGTGCCCTGTCCACCCCCAGGCCACAGCTCCACAGTGATGGAGCAGCTCTTCTTCACCAAGAGGGTGTGGGCTAGTACTATTTGTGTTCTGCTAAAGCTAGGTGGGTCCCGGCTCCTGTGAGCCTGCTGAGCAACCCAGGTCTTGCTCTGTTGACCTATTTGCACTCGTGCCCTCCTAACCAGCTGAGTGCTGCTCTGTACCCGAAGCAGCTTAACTGGGAGTCTGATCTCATTCCAGGTCCTGCCAGCCCTCAATGCTGCCCGGTATGACACCCCCAGGTTTCTTGCAGTAGAAACTCAAGATGTCCTTGTCGAGGCCACCCTATTAGGTCTCAGAATGTCTGTGCCCAAGAACTTTGTGAAGGTCCCTGACTCAGCCCAGTGCCAGGCATCCAAAGTAATTTCAGCACTTCCCCAAACCCACTCCACACTCAGCTCATGCCTGAAACAGGCTTTTGACTGGAAGCGTAAAGATTCAAGGTGAATTAGAAGAAGTGCTCTACTCAAGTAGATATAAAGTGTTATCAATCACAGCTTAATCTAATTAAGCTCTTTAAAATAGCTTCTAAACTAATTAGATTAAGTAGTGATTGATAACAGTTAAGGTACTACATTGTACCTAGGTGTTTGCTTTCTTTAAATACATGTATTTTAGTTGTAGCCACCTCATTCTTTAATGTTAGTGCTCAGCTATTTTAATAAAGGGCTCTATGAGCCTATTCTGTAGCTGCCCACATGGCAATTTGTCCTAATTGTAGGCAAAGTGCCTAAAAGTAAGGAAATAGTGAGCAAACGCAACAAGCCTAACTAGGTAATATGAAGCTAGTGTCAAATCTGGTTTCCTCCGATGGGGCTAAGTATCTTAGAACTCCTCTCCACGTGTGGACAGGGCTGTGCTAAACCTCTCCCAGGATACCCTTCCTAGAAGGGTCTTGGGAAGCAGGGACCACAGCTCCTGGACAGGATGAACCTCTTCTCATTTCATGCATTTGTTCCCGTGCTCATTCATTCTGGCATTTACTGAGTATCTGTCATGGGCCGGGCAGAGTGTGGGGAGAGAAAGTTGTCTGACACAACTGCCTCTGAAAAGCCACGTCAAGCGGAAGAAAGAGGGGTGAACAAAGTTCCAACCAAGCAGAGAAGGTATTGTCAGAGGGTTATTCTCAAGGGGTTTTGGGATCAGAACTGCTCCCTTCTCTCTGCTAGCGCCACACTTCCTGTGAGGAAGTCCCTTCTGATGGCTCACCCCCTCCTGCGTGTGAAGGTGCTGAGCTCCAATGGCAGTTGATCCAAGTTTGAGCCCTCCCTCCACTCCCTTTTGTGTATCTGACTGCTCCTTTAATTGTCTGCTGAGAAACACTGAGATCCACATTTAGTTCTTGATCACAACTGGGCCCTCAGGCAGTGTGGCATGGTTGAGGCCAGGTCAGCCTTTGGGGTTTGGATCTGAATCTGTTTGCAGGTTGTTTAAACCTCGATAAGTCAGAAAACCTCTCTGATCTGCTTCTTCATCTATAAAAGGTGAGTGATATTTCCTCACTGAGATATGGTGAGGATGGATTTAAATACGAGATGAAAGACGCCGGGATCTGGGACAGGGTCAATATTCAACCTTGGACACCCAGGATATCAGATTCCCAATGCCATGTCCACTCTGTTTCTCTATGCCCAAGATTTCTCCCAAGGCTAAGGCTCT
The DNA here is from genome assembly GCA_963574655.1 of Perodicticus potto. Taxonomy (NCBI): domain Eukaryota; kingdom Metazoa; phylum Chordata; class Mammalia; order Primates; family Lorisidae; genus Perodicticus; species Perodicticus potto. Next base: position 35,331 of record CAUYRH010064198.1, read on the forward strand.
TTTTTCTACCTTTCCTAAAGCTTCTCAACATGGATTCTTTCCCCCAACCACATCTGAGACAGACGATATTACCAGACGAATTAGCATAAGATAATCAAAGGCAAGACCCTGATTCCATCCCACCTTTGCAAAGAGGACCTGTGGATTCAGAACTCTCACCCTGCAGAGCAGCCTTGAAGTCTTTACCAGCACCCCCCTATTACACCTCTTCTGGAAAGTCAGATTTTACTGCCAAAGCCCTCAGTTTCAGACTCAATTTATCTTACACTTGTTTCCCAGAATTAGATGATATTTGCAGTCTGTTGAAACAAGCTGAAAGTAATGAGAGAGAACAGGCCAAAAAGGCATTTACCACTTTAAGGGCTTAGAAGGGTTTAACTAAAATTACAACCTGCAGTTAGTTAGCATGGAGCACCTTAAACTAGGTTCAGAATGGAAAAATAGCTACTCTTTTCCTCTGCTGTCTGGGCAAGGTCAGTGGTTCTGTAGACCGGCAGAATTCCTTCGAGCATCCAGCTCCCGGGAGCCCACCAGCACATGGAAAGCTCATCGCAGCAACCCAGATGGGTGGCAAAATTATAGGTGCTCAGACAACACCTCAATAAATGGTTGAACATATTGTTATGCATCTTTATTTGCCTTTCCTCATCAAATGTTTCTCTGGGTAGCTTGAAGGAGAGAGCGTCCATGCTTGAGCTCTGCAGCCACTCCTACGTTTGGTCTGGACATCACTACACCATATAATGGGGACAGTGTCCCAGGGGACCACAGGGCGGCACCACAGCCAGTTCCAGCACTGAAATAATTTGGCACCAAAGAAGGGAACTGTTCCAGAATTGGTGCCCTGATTGCCTGTCTTCTCCCCAGCTCTTCTCCCCATCCAGCTGTCCAAGCCAAGCAAACCTCTGCACAGAACTGCAACATTTTTCAGAACCTCCTGTTGCTACTGCCTTTCTGAAGCCCATCTTCCCCTTCCAAGCCACTGCCTCCTCTGCAGTGAAGATCTTGCTCCCACCTTCCAGTGTGTTTCTTTCCACAAATGCTTGTAGAAGCCCAGAACTCATCTTGTTCTACCGTCACCTCTACTGTTGATATCAATATCCTGTCTCTACCCATCAGCCCCTCCTGTCTTGTCTTTTGTCCTTACCCAACTTAGATCCCATGGTCCACCATTATAAACATTTTCTTGCAAGTCCTCCCAAGTCCCTTGCTTCTTTTTCCTTTAATCGTTGCCTGGAAGACATCAATTGTGGATGAACCCCTCCACCCACATCCTCCATACCTACCCCCATGAGGTTGAGTTTTGCTGGAGAAAAAACAAAAATCACATGAGTAGGAAGATTGACGTCATTACAAAGTCATGAGTACCCACCTCAAAAAGTCCTACCTGTTGCCCAGTGACCCTACTATTTAGCTCTATTAGCTCATGCTCTTATTCTGCTCAAAGACCTTGTCATGCCTTCTATCTTGCCACTCAAACCTCTTGCCCTTCCCCTCAACTCCCCTTCCTCTCAGTTGATGACCTCACCTCCCTCTTTATGGAGGAAGCAGAGCCATCTATCTGGCTGGCACATCCCTTCTCCCACTGCCTAAAAGTACAATACCGTCTGTATATGTGCTGATTTTCTTTTTCCTTCCTGTTCCAAAAGAGGGATGCTCCCTTCTTTTGGAGGCCAACCCCTTCTCATGAGATCTGGCACCCTGCCCTCCCTCTGTCCCAAAATTAACCATGCCTGCAGTTGCACCGAGTGCCCAGCTGTCCTGGGAACTCAGAAAGTCTAACTTACAGGTCTTAATCCCAATCACCCCATTTCTTCCCCCACTGCCTATCTATGTTCCCAGCAGAGAGACTTGGTCTCAGTGCACCTGTTATCCCCTCCAGCTCTCTGGTTTCCACATTCTGTACCTTTATCTATTCCCTCTTGACCTCTCTTGTTTTACTATCCAGACTGGACCTCAAGGCAATTCACTGATACCATCGGCTCCACCCATACTCTCAGATCTGCTTGGTGAAATGCCTATATCCGGTGAACCCTACCAGCCACCTCTTCTATTTCCTAATCCTGGAGCCTGGGGGCTGCCAGGAGAACCCTGGTGGCCCCACAGACTCACGGTTTGCCATCATAATGGAAGCTTCAGCCCTCTCCCTGGTCTTCCTATGCTAGCTCCTTGCAGAGACATGCCAAATGTGATGCTTGGTGGAGCCACATAAACTCTAATGGTCGCATTTCAGTCATTATGAGACACGGCCTCTCTGGAGTACCCAACTCTACTGACCCTTCTCTCTTGTGAGACTCATGTTCTTTGGCTTCAGTGCTGCCTCTTTTCTCCTACTTCTGACCGACTTTCCTCAGCTTCCTTCTTCTCCATTAATTCCTTAAAAGTAGCTATTTGAATTTGGGAAAAGTGTATATGGCAATACTTTGCACATTAATTGAAATTTTTCTAGAAGTTTAAACTTACATTAAAATAAGTGGGGAGTAGTTCTGCATGGTTCCTTCCAATATATTAACCCCAAAGGATGTTCCAGGTGCGGTTTGCAAGCAGGAGTGGGATTCGGCCTTTGGAGTCAGGGTTTGCAACTCAGCTCAACGAATTAGCTTTGTGGCCTTGGGCAAGCTAGCTGACCCCTCTGAGCTTTAGCTAAACATAAAATAAGGTTATTGCCACTTTCCTCATAAAGAAACTATGAAAAATGTCCAGTGCTTTATGCAAGTCTGAATAATTTAATAAATGGGAGCTTTATTATGATCATATAGGTACTCAAGACACTCCCGGGGATGCAGCCATGGGCATGTGTTCTAGGACAGTCAGAAGGCATCATCTAGGGAGAACAGGTAGAGAGGAGAAGGGAGGAGACAGGACAGGACAGGAAGGGACATTGCTGCATTTCATCAAGCAGATATGAGAGCAGGGGGGAGCTGAAGGTATCAGTGAGTTGTCTTGAGGTCCAGACTGGGTAGTGAAAGAAGAGAGGCCAGGAGAGAATGGATAGAAGGAAAGAACAGAAGAGAAGGGGGAGAGGAAGGAGCAAAAGAGAGAAGAGAGATGCAGACAAAGCTCTGGGCAAGAATGTTTAAGGGGCAGTCTCAGGAAGCTGATCCAATGAAGGCCACCAAGACACTGTAATTATCTGGACACTTAATTCAGCTGATTTGTGCCACACTTCCTCTGTTTCTTTCCCATTTTACAGATGAAGAAAAAAGTTCAGCACATTTCAGTGATTTTTTTCCCCTGTGCCACGTGGCTTGTTAATTGCAAAGTTGGAAGTTTACCTTAGGTCTCTGAGTCCCAAGCCTTGTATTCTATCCACCAAAAAGGCTTTTATTTTGTGTGTGTGTGTGTGTGTGTGTGTGTACAGAGATAGAGATAGATAGATGGATAAAGTGGATTTAGTCACAAAGAAAAAAGAATATATATTTTTTTGTTAATTATTTACTTTGTGATTCATCAGCTATAAAAAATCTCATATGGGGCTGGTAATTAATCCCCACTCTCCATCAACACCAACCTATGGGCACAAGAAGCCGTGTCTCCTGCTTATTAATTTGGTCCTTTTCACGGTTCTAGTGGTTTACAAACCTGCTCCCCAGAGACCCCGGGGCTCTAGGGCTTAGAGCTGGCTGAGACTGGTGAAGGAGGGTGACTCCACGTCCCCTGCCCTTCCTTTCATGAGAGATGCTCCATTGGCATTTTTTTTAAAAATTTTTTTGAGAGTCTATAAAAATTCATTTTACATATTGGGCTCCATATGTAAAAATAAGTCTGATAAGCCTTATATTGACCATCCTGCCCACACCTGGGGCTGAACAGAATTAGTTTCCCCATCTTTCATGTTGCCTTCCATCTCCTTTGTAGAATCAAAACTTTCTAGGAGTCAAATGAAGCTTATTTCTTTGGGTGGGAGGGAAAGAAAAGAAAAGCCTGTGAAGACCTAATTTCAAATTCCAAAACGAGGGCACAGTTCCACATTGTTCATTCATTTCAATCACTGATTCATTCAGGTAGTCCTCAAACATTTATTGAGAACCTATTATTTGCCAGGCCCTGTGTTTTACAAGAATTAATTGTGTGGAAAAATGAATATTTCACATCAAATCATATTTTGAATTCATTAGAGGGGGAAAAAAAACACCATTGTGTATGGTGGCAATCCTTTCTTTGAATGTGATCGTTTGGTAACCTGCTTCTTTGTGGAACTTCTTGGAATTAAAAGAATTCTGTCCCCTTTTTATTCTTAAGGGATGGTTCACCTAACCCTTCCTAAAAAAATCACAATTAGAATAGTAATTGCAATGAATTAGGAACAAAAGATTTTAAAAGTAAAAGCTTAAAAATCACCAAAATAAAGGACACTTGGGTCTAATATCTATCTCTGCTCTTGGCCTCTGGGAGGCCCAACACAGATTATTCAAGTCTGAACCCTGGAGATAACTGTCTCTCTTTCTCCCTCACCGTGGCCTACTTGAGAGGGGAAAAGAAGAGGGAGATGAAGGCAGGAAGGTTAACCTGTACTGAGAATCCACTCTCCATCACTGTCAGCACTGGTCACTTAATATAAAATGACTTGTTTGAATTTCACCATCACTAGGCAAGGAGATTTTGTTTTCCCTATTTGCAAATGAAGTCCCTATGGCTAAAAAAGTTGAAGGCACCAGCCCAGGGCCAGCAAGCTAATAGGTGTCAGAGTTGGGATACAGATCAAAGTCTTTGGGACTCCTGAACTGTACCACTGCAATAGGATTGGACAAGAGGGTGAGAAAACAGGCGTGAGAAAGGACCCTCACTAGAGGCTGGGGTTTGCTCCGGGGCTAAGGGAAGCTATACGTGAACTGACAGCGCTCGAGCAGGTTCAACTCAACATGCACCTAAGCCTTGCAGAGGCACCAGCATCACTTCTAAACCAGCACTGCCTCGACTGCACCTCCAAGTAATGGCATGAAGTCACATTCTATTGTCACCACCTTTTAGCAAGAATAAAGGAGATTTGGAGAGGTGAAGAAACTGTCCCAAGGACATCCCAAGAGGATGGCTGGATTTGAACCATCCTCTGCCATGTTTCATAGCGGCAGAGGATGGAACGAAATGACAATGTGAAAAGAACCTTAGCCCAATGCTTAGTGAAAATGTAGCAGAGAATTCAGACTCCCATGGGTCCAAGTCACTGGAGAAAAAGATGAGCATGTTATTTGACTCTGAGCTTCCTTACGGCTGACACATCAGCCCTTCCCCACTCTTGGCATGTTCACATAAACAACCATCATTACTAAAAGAACAAACTTTCTCTAGCAAAAAGGTCTTGGGGACAGATCAGATCCTACCACTGCCCAAAGGCATTGTTAGTCCGGATTCTCAAAAGGAGCTTTGAAACAACAGATTGGCAGAGGTTCTCACACTTGATAATTCTATGCCTCTCTCTACAGCTGCTGTCTTGGTTCCCTGTGGTTTGAGGGGTGTACTATTCAATTATTCATTCAATCGTCCATTCAACACGTGGTACTGGGCACCTACTATGTGTCAGGACCTATTTTAGCAGATGAACAAAACAGAAGTCCTTGCCCTATCTAGCTCATATTCGACTAGCATGAAGATAGGTGATTTTTTTTTCCTTCTAGCATTTCCCAATTCATAAATTGTTGACACATCCACAACTCCATTTGATCTTCACATTAAACACAAGAAGAGTGTGGCTACCATCATCTATATTTTCATAGGTGAGAAAGGCTTAAAGGAAATAGGTGATTTGCCCAATTGCTGAGTTATAACAAGATTACTTTTGTGTTCTTTCATTTCAAAAACAAACATAGCAGCTATGTAAAATCGCTGAAATCAGTGGAATGCAAAGTCCATTATAAATGGTGGATCATGGCCACGTTTAAAGTAGAGTGAGGATGAATAAATAGAAAGTTGATTTGAAAGATGTTGTCATGCCCCTCTTCCAAATTTGTCCCCTCCTTAGTAGAAAAATGATCTTACGTTATTTTTCCTGGACCTTTCCTTTTTTTTTTGTTTGCAGTTTTTAGCCGGGCCTGGGTTTGAACCCACCACCTCTGGTATATGGGGCCAGCACCCTACTCCTTGAGCCATAGGCGCTGCCCTCCTGGACCCTTCTTTTTTTTTTTTTTTAATTAAATCATAGCTATGTACATTAATGCAATCATGAGGTACAACGTGCCTTCCTGGACCCTTCTAACTCTGCAAGAATTTCATCTTGATGCATATGCCTAGGCAGAGACTCTCTTTCTTAGATTAGAACAGCGGTTCTCAACCTGTGGGTCATGACCCACAGGAACTATATTAAAGGGTCACAGCATTAGGAAGGTTGAGAACCACTGGATTAGAAGGATCCAGAATGTAACTTTACAGTGGGCAACATAACCTTCTCTTCCCAGGGGGCTCTCAAAAGAGCACCTTTTGGTTTTTAAAACTCACCTAGCTCCCTAGAGCTTGGGGGTTCTCTCTGCTTGTACCCTGGGAAATAAGGTCAGGGCTTCTCTACCACAGAAGCAGCTGGTGGCCCTGCCCCACTGCAGAAATACTGTCAGGTCTGATATTTTAAGATTATCTGGGGCCTGGGAGATAGGCCAGCTGAGCCTATCTGGGCACAGCCCAGCCTTGGCTTATGAGATGGCTGGGAATGTGATTGGCAGAGCCCTTACAAACAAGACACTCAGATGTGGAATCCCACAGAAAAGCCTTTTGATCTTGGTGGTCCACGTCACTTCTGCATAGCTAAGAGCTTCCAGGAGTGACAGGTCTGTTTACTGCAGAGTGTGGGCAAAGATAAAAGGGCACCAGCATGGAAGGCTCAGGACATGTATGCGTTACAATGGAGGGTTCAAGGTGGCTGCCTTTCCTAGCAGATGTGGTTATAGTATCTGGTCAATGGTTGTCAACTGGCAACCTATTTATATGTGCCTCCCCCATCGGACTGTCAGGTGAGCAAGGACTACGTTTATTTTCCCCTCCTCTGTGTCTCCTAATTCTAGTACAGGCTTTGATAAATAAAGTGCTAAATAAATATGTTAATTTGTAAATAAATACAGGCGGCACAGGGAGCCAGTCGGGGCAAGAGCTGGGCCTCAGGTGCCCGGAGCTGGGCTTTCTCCCCCATAGCTGGCCCTTCCCCAGGCAGTCTCACCTCGGCAGACTGGCCTGTGGTCGCTCCAGGCAGCAAACATGTCGCTCACTTTCATACAGGTGATCCGCTTGGACCCTTGCAGGTCATAGCCCTCATTGCAGGTAAACTGGACACTGGATCCTAACCTGGGAGACAAGGTGTGTCTGTGAGCTCAATCCCAGGGCCTGCCGTGCCCCGCCCTGAGTTCTTCCTGCTTCCACAAAGCAGTGCCACGTGGAACGTTATTTCTCTTTCTGGCCCTTGATCTCTGCTCCCCTGCTTTATCACTGAAAATCTCCATTGGAAGGAACATCTGCTCTCAATCTTTTTCTTTTTATTGACCATTTAATGGTTTTAGGATTGAGTTAAAAGGTGACTTTGTGAACAACACAGCAATCCTCTGAGATAAGCATCAGCTAGGGCAGCTAAGGGTGGGTGGATGATGCCTGTAAACTTTAATGAAAAGGGAGGATTATGGGAAAATGCCTGGATAATTAAAAAGTTTGCAAACATAACATTGCCAGGCCCTAGGGTCTCCGAGATTATCACAGGTGTGAGCTGCCTGCGGAAGCATCATTACTGAGATGGCAGCCCTTTGTGCCCTGGGCGTTACCCTGGCAGTCTATAGGCCCCTCATAAAGCACAGGCAGTGCTCAAGGCCGGGCCAGGGGAGACTGTCAGAGGCTACAGCTCTTCTCCAGAAAGTCTCTGTTCCTGTGTCCACACCATTCTCTCCACTCCCACCTCCAGGAAGGCCAGCCCCTATGCTCCCTGAGCCAGGCCACCCCACCTTCTGACAATCAAGAAGTTCCCAAATAGGTCTTACCTGAAATCCGAGCCTAGTCTTTTGCCCCTTTCGGGTATGCCAGGATCTGGACACATATTATGTCCTTGGGATACACCAACCTGAGTTACTACAAGGCAAAAAAACAGCATATACAGAGATGGGTAGTCATAGGAAGACACCGCTAGGGCAATGTCTCGGGGGGGCGGGGGGAGGAGGATGCAGACACAGAATGAGGCCCTGTTTGCTGGGCCCATATGGGATGGCTGGGCCTTCCTCAGTGTGCAAGGTGGGCAGTTGCTGTGAGCAAGGTCATTCAGAGCATGTGGGTTCAGAGACACGCCTCCACCCCAACCACCCCCCCAAGTCCCCTTATCCCACACCAGCGGCCTGAGGTGGCCTGTCCACAGCCCCTGGTGACCTCCCCACCCTGTGCTATAGGTCTGGGGGTGGAGACTCTAGATGAGATGAGCCCCCCCACCTCAACCCCAAATGGAGAAATGGCTCAAAGAAAGTTAAATAAAAGGTGGATGCATGGTCAGAAACGGTAAAGCATGTAAGAGAGAGATGTGGTCTGAAGTTCAAAGCAGGGACTGTCGCTAGAGCATGGACATCTCCTCTGGACACCTCTTCCCATCAGACACTTCTCAAGCCACAGTAAGCAGGAACTGGAGCACCCCCTGCCCCATTGCCACTGGCCAAAGGCACTCGGTAGTAGTGATGGCACCTGTGACGGTTCTGGCAGGTGGTGTGATGCTCTCACACTTGCCAACACCAACGTCCTGTTTACAAAAACCATATGCACGGTTGTCTCGGTCAGAGGAGAAGCGGAGTTGGGAGTTGGGTTGGGGCGGCGGATACACACGCAGTGGAGAGGGTAGGAACCCCTGGCCCCTGCCGGTTACTCGTTTACGGGATGCACATATTGATGAGGCTGGAACCCCTCAGACTCCTGGATTTCTGGCTTTGTGGATGAGCAGGAGCTGGGGCCGGGTAGACAGCCTGGTCACAGGAGCTCCATTCAAGGACTCACCAATCCCACAGCCCCAAGAGGAACCTCTAGAGGAGGATGACAGGGCATCTGGAGCAATAGTCGCTGAGTTTGCACATTTCCCTCCCATTCCCCTCCATGCCCCACAGCGCTCCACTACCCACACACACACTCACTCACATAGATACATAAGCATTCATCGAGCACCTACTGTGTACAAGGCTTTATTGAATACCATGAGAAATGCCAAGAATAGTCCTCAAGGAACTTCCAGTTGAGTGAAGACGTGAAACATGGAAACAGTGGGACATATGGGAGGATGCGAGATGCACTGCAGGGAGATTGCAGGGAAGGTCAGTCTCACGGCACTGGGCGAAGTGGGGAAGGCTGTCTGGAGGAGGTGGCATTTAATATGGACCTTCTGAAGTAGCAGGATTTGGACACAAGGCAGCAGAGATGACAAAGGCAGACGTACAGGCATGAGGAGTGAAGTGGAAACATGGGAACAGAATTAGGGGTAGCCCGTGCAGTGGGGAGGGTGAAGGATGACAAGGGAGAGTTGGAGGTGAGGTTTCAGAGATCAGACTTGGAAAGGTTCCAGTCAGATCCTGAAACTGACCGGGCATCACTGAGGCGTTCCGAGGGGGTGGGCTGGTTACTGTGAGATGAGTTAGGAATGCTTGTGATTATCTGGGTTGAGGACAAGAGCCTGGTAATGGAAGCAGATATGACACAGTGCGAAGGACGTGGCAAAGGAAAAATCCCCAGGGCTCATGGAGGACCAGGTGTGAGGTCAGGGAGCAGGGTTCCAGGGCTGGGTACCTGTGAGGATGCAGAGGGATCTCCTGGAGGGGAGAAGGCAGGGAGCCCTATTTTAGACGCGATGAATCTAAAGCTCATTGCTACAGTTTGAGGTCTGGAGTTGACCTTGTTCAAACCTCCAGGTAGCTCAGGCTGGCCAGGGAACCTGAGGATTTGACAGACTGCACACTAAGCCAGACATCAGATACCCCCTTGGTTGTGTGCAGTGAATGGGAGGCCTCCTGTTAGCCTCCCTTTCTCCAACATTCCACACTGCCAGGTGAAAGCCAGTCCCCCTACTGTACGCTTGTCCCCTCCCCCCATCCCCTTCTTTGCCGAACCTCTACCTCCAAAGCTTTTGCATCCTAAACTTAACAAAGTCACCGTTCCCACCAGTCCAGACACCTTCAGGCTGGGATAATGAGATGGAATACCATCCCCCACAGCACAGCACAGCACACTCCTGCCTCCTGGGAGCCTCATGCTTCACAAGTAACGGAAAGAAGACGTTAACTCTCTAGGGTACCTGGGAAAAGGTGTGAGGAATCTGAGCTGTACTTGTTGGTTTATCAGCCCCCCATACAGCCTCCTGGACATCTGTCCCTGCTGTGGACTTGCCAGCTAAGGACCCACCTCTTGTTAGGTCCTCCCTACTCAACACTGCCCTGGAACCACATGTCCCTGCCGACCTTGTAGCACATGAAGAATAAATATACAGCAGTTTCTGGCCCCCACTCCTGCCCTCTCATTCAGTAGTGACACCACCCAGGAAATAGGCCGAGCAGGTGGCCGCCCCATGATGATGGGGCTGGACCAAAGAGGAGATACCATCGCAAAGGCCACCCACCAAGACACAGCCCCGACAGACAGCGCAGATCCCACTGCCTCCCTTGAAATCAGCCAGCCCCAGAGGAGGATCAGGCGCCATCCAGGAAGTCATAAACCCAGAGGTGATGCCACGCTCACCTGGCCAGTTTCCTCTCCCAGGGAGCACTGAGAAGACAACAGCAGTCCCAGGAGGACCTTCCAGATTCCCCAGGAAATCAGCAAACTGAAATCTCAGCAAACAGTTTACTGTTTGAATTACACAGGCAAGAGGCATTTCCCCTTTCGTTTTGTAATTCCAGCCTTCACTGCCTATTCAAAACCAGCTGCTTGTATTTGTTGGTGTCTATTGAGGGACAGGAAAGAAGGGTAGGACTTATCCATCTTGGGAGGGCCACTTTGGTGAGGAAGAAGCCACCACATGCCCAGAAAGGCAATGCCTTCTACCCAAAGTGCTGGGAGGCACAGATAGGTGGCTGGCCAGAACCGATAGCCAGGGGTCCATGTCCCCATGGGCTGCCTCCTAACATGGACTGCCTACTAAAGGCACAGAGCCGGGTCCAGACCTCCCCTAAAGTTCAGGACAGCTGTCTGCAGGGAATGTGGGTAGAAAACAAAGGGCAGACACCTGCAGACATTTGGCTACCTGCTTCCGAGCCCTCTTGAATCACATACCCATCTTTTTGTGAGCAATTCTAAAGGAGACTAATATCTTTTTGGCAGAGAAAGACATGTTTTTTTCAAAGACTGTTTGCATTTCATTAGAACAGAATTTCCTCATCTTTCTGAGAGCGTTTTGGGCATCTCTAAGCAGCTAATGAAAACCATAGACCCTCTCCCAGGAAACTTCACTGACAACATCACATATCATTTTTCATCTAGTTTATAGACCTCTTGATGTCCTCAGTGAAGAAGGCCACCTTAGATCCGATAGCGCCCTTGGGAAGAAGGCAGGGTAGGAATCTGCATCCCCTTTCTACAGACGTGGATAGGCACTGAGACATTGGCACAATTGGGATACACAACGTGACTCCCAAACAGAGCCATTTCCTTAAGTTTGCCTGTGGCTTCAGGACAAGCTCTAAAATTCAACCAGGCCCTCCTCAGTTCACATGGTCTCCCGGGACTGCAGAAGGGAAGAACCAGTGAGGTTCAGGCTGCAGAGTCCTGGCCTGCCCTGGCTACCCTCGGCCATTCAGCCCATTCAGGGTGAGGGGTGACCAGAGACACTGACCCTAGCTGAAGCCAACCTCCAGTGGCACCTTGTCTCCATTCAGAGGGCTTGAAAGACCAGAGAAAATCCCCACCTGGGCTCGGCTTGATCCGGACCAGATACCAAACTGCCCCTGACCCAGCCTTCTCCCAGCCACACAGATCAGCACAGAGCCCAGGACCGTGGCGGCGCCCTGTGTGTGCCCCTCCTCTATGTGGACTTCCGGCATCTCCAGGAAAGTGAGCACGTGGAGCCAAGATCAAAGGAGGGGATGGGAGGAGAGTGGCAGGAACAAGTGAGGCCCAGGAGAGAAGTGGGGAGAGGGCAGGGAGGGTAGAAAGAGAGGTAGAGGGGGATGGGGGACGAAGAGGAAGAGCAGGGGGGCAGGACTGGAGGGAGTTATTGGGTATAACGGGGGGACAGAGGGAGGAAAGGGGAGGGGAAACCAGAAGGTTGGTTGGTTGTTTGGGGAACCAAGGGAAGCTCCCCACATTAACCCAGGAGGAAAATGGAGGGTTTCTGGAAAAACCACCTCTGCTTTCAAGCTCAGCCTTGTAGAGTGTCCAGAATCTTCCCAACCCTTCCTGCGCTCTAGCCCTAAAGTGTCTGAGCACAGGCTCCAATCAGGAGTATCTGAGGCTGACATTCCAGACCGTTCCCCAACACTGGGCGTCTTTTAATCATCCATACACTGGGAGCAGGAACATGTTCTCAAAGACGTCATGCTCCCTGTGCCCAAGCAGAGCCCGTGGTGCTTCCCTAGCGGCCTGAGAACGGGCCCCGCCCCTCTTTGCCCAGCCCGGGCCAGGGATCCTCAGAGGAGGTTACTGGGAATCCTTCTCCCCACCCCATTCCCCATCTAACCTTGGGAGGTGGAATTGGAGCCCCGCAGCCCCCAAGATCCTTGCCTGAGGTTATTGACTCCTAAAAGAGGAGCCGAAAAGACTGTCTTAGCAGGTGGAGTGATTCAAAAGGAAAAATAAAGAGAGAAATGTAGCAGTAATGGCCTCCTGGACTGCAGTTCGAATGGGAAGTGAGGGAGAAATTGGATAAGGAGGGAAATGGGAGGAGGAGAAGAAGGCAGCGGACAGGCCCCAGGCTGCTCACTGGCCACTGGGTCAGTGTGTCCATGCACAGAGCCCGCGAGGGAGGGAAGCAGGGTTGAAGGGAAGTCATTCCAACATCATCTGGCTTCCCCGCGGTCACAGCGCCGGCGGGTCTGACCTCGAGCCCCAGGCAGACACTTACGCACAGATGTCTTCTGGCTGTTATCTTTGCTGGGCATCAGCTTCACGCCTCGAGACTTCAGCTCAATTTGCTTCTTAACTAGAGAGAAGACAAGAAGAAAAGCAGTTTGAGTTGTTGACTGTGACCAGGGATGGGAGTCCCTCTAGAACAGTGTTTCTCAACCTTTTTTGTCCCTTGGCACACTTGAACTTGCAAACTTCCGCGGCACACTTAAATTACGTTGATCAAAAAACCAAAAAGAGTAGAAAGAAGAATACAGTTACTGTGCTTTGAACTTCTTTTGAAAATTATCTAATTAATGATCTCTAAAAATTTTTGCAGCACACCTAAGGTCCTCTCACAGTGCACTGGTTGAAAATCACTGCTCTGGAATGATCCCCTCCTTTGGTCTGGGACTTCTCTGGCGGGTTGAAGCCAGGAACTCCTCTGGGCTGGGCCCTGCCAAGAGTAGTATTCAAATACAGTGGGGTCTCTGGCATGAAGGAGAGCTGCTATCAAGGCTGGCTCTCTAGGGGAGGCAGGAAAGGTGGTCTCCCACCATTACACCCTTTGCTGTGTGATTCTGTAGTCCCTCTTTACAGAGGTGGAGTACATGTCTCCATTCTTTGACTTGGGCACATGACTTGCTTTGGTCATTAGAAATTTGGAGTCCTTGACATGTCCAAAGGCTTGAGAAACACCTGCCAGAGAAGGCGTGCCCTCTTGCATCACTGCAATCATTGAATGACAGCATGGCTGGTCCCAAGAGGATCAGAGGCACATGGGGTGGGGTCAGCCTTGCCCAGTCCAGCCTACATCAGCCAACCTATGCAAGCAGGAGAAACTGAGTCCTGGAGTTCTCTGGGTATCTGGCTCAGGTGGGTACCTGAGGGATCAAATCTGCCTTTAACTCTGTCACTAAGTCCATTCCTTAGCTCTCTAGAACTTTGCCAAACAGCACACAAAAGGTGCCAGATCTAGAATGCCACAATTCTGAAGGCCACCTCTTTGTGGCCATCATCTGGCTATCCCTGCTTCTCAAAGCACTCTCCTGAGGGCTTCATCTAGTCTCTAGTTATCTGCACAATCCCAGATTCCTGTGCCGTCCTCCAGCCAGCCCCTGCCTGCTACCTTAGTCCTGTCTAGACTGATGCCCAGCAGTGGTGACAGCAGCTATGACCAGGCACTTCTCATGTGCCAGGCCCTGGGTGCTTTACAAGTTCTTTCCTTAACTCAACATCCTAGACTCCTGTCTCTCACACCCACACGTGATCCATCAGCAAAGCCTTCCAAATATAGCCCGGCTGCAACCAGTTGTCACAACTTCCACGTCTATCACCCTGGTCCAAGTCGCCAACACTTCTCCCCTCGTTGCCATGGTCTCCTATCTTTCACCCTTGCCCACATAGAGTCTGTTCTTAACACCTGAGTAGAGGAATACTGTTAAAACATAAGTCAATCCAAGCTACAACCCTGCTCAGAACTGCTCAGAGTAAAAGCCAAAGTCTTTAAAATGGCCTGCAAGGACCAATCTGCTCCCCCTTCAACCTCCCCAGTCCTATCTTCGACCTCAATCACTCCTCTCCAGCCTCATGGACCCCCTGACGTGCCTACAATATGCCAGGCATGCTCTGCCAGGTCCCCAGAATGCTTCCCTGCCCCTGAGATAGCTGTATGACTCACTCCCTGTTGAATTTGTGCAAGCAACTCGCTCCCTCTTTGAAGAGCTCGTGCAAACACTTCCTCATGGAGGCCCTCTCTGATTGTTCCATTAAGATGATACTTCCAAACCCAGCTCTCTCGCATCCCTACTTATCCCCCCAATTTTCTAACACACTATATCATTTACTTAGTTATTTTTGTCACCCCACATTGCAATGGAAACTCCACAAAGGCAGGGATTTTTATTCATTGCTGCATCCTCAATGCCTAGAATACACGTAGTGCCTGCTGGCATTCAATACTCATTTCATTTGATCTTTATACTTTCAATGACCTTGACAGGTAGTTGTTAAACCTACTTGGTAGATAATAGAATGGCCACTCAAAGTGATTTGGGTGCCTTGCTGTAGGCCACACAGCCAGGAGGCAGCTCTGCACCCAGCTGAGCCTCAGCTTATTTTCTTGTGTCTTATGCCAAAGTGATGCCAGGGGTACCGTCAATCTTCCTGAGGGTCTGGCCCCCACCTTGAGCTCAGCCCCTGAAAATTTAGGTATTTGCTCTTCATTTGAGGGGACATGACAAACCACAGCCACAGTGATCAGATGTGCAAGGGAGCGGCTCCAGGTCCCCTACCCTGGCTACCTCACAAAGTTCCCCAAGGGTTTATCCCCTGGCAAGCCACTGTCTACGCTGAATGCCTGATAAAATTCAGTTATTACCACAGACATAGCCTCCCAACATGCATTCAAACCCTTTTTATAAATGTGCATCACTGTCCGTGTGTATCCAGCAGGAAAATTTCCAATGAACACTAGCGTGGGCCCATTACCAGACAGAGGGCATTAGTGAGAAAACATGCATTATTCAAGCCTCGCTAATACGGTGCGGCAGGGGGGGAAATCCCTCTGATTTGCCATCCCAAGGAGGACAGGAGCAGTTCCAGCACGGTGACAACAGCTCAAGCACTGGGACAGGGGTGGATGAGGGGTCTCTGTGACCCAGTGCAGCCCCTTGGAGACCAGGTAGAGATGGCTCAGAGTACCTGGTCCAGGAGGAAGGGAGGTCAGAGCTGTCTCCTTGTCTCAGGATCTGGTGTCAGGGGAGGCCATTCCCAGGGCAAAGCTGCTTGATTTTCCTTGCAGCTGCTGGTGGGGGTGTGTGTGTGAAATGCAGGTGGCCACAAGGAGAAGCACTGCTATGGGGAGCCCCCCTTTCTCTCTCCTCCAGGTTGCATGGAGGAAGATGGTCCTCCTCCTGCTCCTCTCCACTTGTGCCTCCCCAGGAAGGACTGTCTGACCTGACGGGTCAGTGCTTAATATTCCCTGGGCGGCTTTTAGTGTGATGATGTCACCACACCTCCCACACTGGGACTAACTTCTGTTCTTCCTCTTTCGTGTCCTGCTACTTCCCACAGGATGTAGTTTGTCAAGGTGACGAGAACAGAATGAGAAGGAAACTGAAAAGCAACAGGGGCTCCTCAATGTGCCTGTGAACTTCGTGACTTTTCATTCCATTAAGCTGGGTCAAGAGGTCGTATCAGCCATGTGGCCTGTGACCACCACTTGGTCATCAGGATAGTTTCTGTCCTCATCATGTTATCCTGGGGACGTGCATTGGCTGCAGAGCTTTGGGCAAGGATCCTCATACCAATAACACAGTCTCTAAACGAGACTGGCCAGCCCCAGGTTCTGGGGACAGGGAACCTGCAGTTGGCCCACACACTTGAGAGCTCAAGAATGGGTCATGTAACTGAGCAGTAAGTTCTGGGCAAGATCCATATCACCAGGGATGTTGGCATTAAAAAAAACCAAAAAACAAACTTCCACATGCTGGGGTTTCAGTTCTTGAGCAATTCCAAAGAAGTGGTCACACCCTGACTTACACGTAGCTGGATTCGTTTTTTTTAACAGCCCACCCGGGTGGGTGTGAGTGATCACGGAGTACGAACACCGTGTGAAATCAGCTGCAAAATGAGCTCATTGAAGAGCTAGTTCAACAGACCTGGGCAGACTGGGGTGCAAAACATCAGAGAATGCGGCCAGGTCCCCTCAGCCCCTCCAGGCCTCCAGAGTGCACAACCAGCAGATGCAGTCAGAAAGGAAGTTCAAACCAGCAGATGGACAAGAGAGCAAGGAGGGGGTGGCGCCTGTAGCTCAGTGGGTAGAGCACCGGCCACATACACCGAGGCTGGCGGGCTCGAGCCCGGCCTGGGCCAGCTAAACAATGACAACTCCAACAACAACAACAACAACAACAACAACAACAACAACAACATAGCCGGGTGTTGTCATGGGTGCCTGTAGTCCCAGCTACTTGGGAGGCTGAGGCAAGAGAATCACTTAAGCCCAAGAGTTTGAGGTTGCTGTGAGCTGTGACATCACAGTACTCTACCAAGGGTGACATAGTGAGACTCTGCCTCAAAAGAAAAAAAAAAGGCAAGGAGCTAAAGAATTTCTGAGATGTATTCACTCCTGTTGTTTGGAGTGAACATCCACTTGCCTTTTTCAACAATATTACACGAAACCACTGTTCTCTAAAGGGAATATTCTGGAACAGTCAATATAGGGGAGATAAATGGAGCCTGGAGCAGATGCCCACATCCATGTGTCCCTCTCTGTGCATACATGTATATCTACGTCTATACCCAGCTCATTCACAAGTGCACACGGCTACAAACAGTCACATACAAAATACAAGTCACACGTGTATGCTCTACACATTGTTTTTTTCCTTTTTTCACTGCACGTGAACAAAGTCAGGACTCCCAGGAGAAGAGGGCTGGCTCTAACTGGTTGATGGAAATCTTACTAGGTGCATTCATCTCCTCCGAATGATAATGACTACAGGAGACTGCCAGGCTGCTCCATTCATCCTTTATATTCTGGTTAATTACAAGACATTTCCCCGCTGTTGTAAAGGTTAGCGGGACACATGGTACACATTGAGCTAGAAGAATCTGGCAATACAAATGCCTCTCTAGTCTGCAGTATGAGTTATTGGGCCGAGCTAGCAGGAGATGAGGATCTGTTAGGGGAGGAGAGAGGAGAGGGAGGCCTAACCTGTGCTCTGGGAGTTGAGGAGTGGATGGAATCTGCAGCTTCTTAAAATCTCACTGGATTCAGACTCTCCTCTGGGGGAGTGAGCCCCGCCACTAACCTTGACTCCTCCCTAGATGAACGTCTAGCTAAACTTCAGATGGAGTGGCCACACTGAAGACTGATGGGAAATGATGTGGACAGAAATGACAAGAAATAGACTCCAGACACATTGGTGGATTTCATCCTTTGAGTCTCTGCTCCAGCTAATGAAGAGTAAAAAATTACTATAGAAATAACTAAAAGAACACTCAAAATGCTAGCAATAACCATTGCTAAGAATGTAGGTGTCAAAGGATCACTGACCATTGAGAGAATTATGCAAAGCTCTTTAGAAGCTGGCTATGCACCCTGCTCAGAGATCTTCTGAATATGGCGGAAAAAATAACCATCGGCTCAACTGAGGTGGTAAGAGCTGCTTTGTCCAGATGCTCCAGCTACGGTTTCTTGGTTCACCACTGCAGCACCTGGTAGCTGCTGGACGTGCTCAGGAAGAGCAGGGCCTGGGATGGCAGATGGGAGGTGGTGTTGGGGGTGGCACGTTCTAATTCCTGGAATAGTGCTTTGCCACTGTTAGTGGGCAACTAATTCACTAACACCTTCAGTGAACTCAGCTTGGAGAAAATGAGTAAAGGAAAGATACTTAAGGGAATCACTACAGCCATTGGTTTGGGGTTTTAGTTGCCTATTGGTGCAATGTTATTCTCTCTACCTGGAACATTCTTTCCTCTACTTCTCTGCTTGGTTGAGCTATCCTTTAATGGAATAGGTAACCAGGGCCTGAGTCAAATGTTAGCACCTCCCCATGGCTGTCTGTGTATCTCTCAGGTAAAAGTCATTACCCACCTCAAGACATCACCCCAATTGGGGTTGAAATTCTTGTTACATTGCAATACTTCCTAGGCACTGCCCTCACCAGCTCATGTGTATATATCCTCGGACTGCCACAAAGCCAGGCACCCAGAATGTTCCTAATAACAGTTTGATGACTGAATGCATGAATGACTGTTAGAAGAACGTGTGCTATAGTTTCATTTTCCAGCAAAAGGAGAGGGCTACAGTTAAAACTGGAGAGGTGAGGGGGGCTGTATTTTGTGTGCACCCATTTGTGACAGGCTCACTTTTTAAGTGAACTCAGCAGCTTAACTTTGTGGCCTCTGGCCCTGGGCTCCCTAACCAGGCAGCAACGACCTGCAATTTTTGCAGAGCCCACAGAGGCCTGGAAATGAGGCTGGGAAGAGTTGGGCAGCTCAGCAGACCAACAAGGATAGGACGGAAGAGTGGGAGTGTGGACCACAGGATGCTCGAGGCACTTTCATTTTGGCCTGAGAAGGCAGGCAAGTCACAAGCAAGAATCCAGCATGGTCATGTGTAAAACAGAAGCTTCAGCTGTTACTATAAAAAGCTTCAAGCATCTCAGTAAATGTAAATTGTTTTCAAATGAAAAAGTTTGCTCTGTAGACAGACTCAGTGCAGGACTTCTGGAAGGCAGAGGAGTCAGTGGTTTTCACCACGGAGTATCTTTCAGCTTTTGGTCACCAGGACAAACTTGATAGGAAAGACAATGAAAAGGGCAGCGGGGCCAGGTTGGGATTTGGCTGAAGGGAGGGACAGGCACCAGAAGATGATCACCAGGTCAGATTAGAGGCAAGCAACAGGTCTGTAATGAGGAGCCAGAGGTCCCGGATCTTTCTCACCCACTGCACGTGTTTCACTGTGTAACAGAAAGTCAAGGCCACGGTGGGTTATGAGGGCTGAGAGTTCCATTTCATGACACAAATAGGACATTTTACCAGGATCTCTTTCTATTTCCATTAGCCCTGTAGGGTCAACAACAGTCCCTCTCTCCAGATGAGGATGTTACCAGTGCGGGCACTGTCCTCCCTACCAGGGAAGGCCCTCAGCAGGTGTGATTGCCAGCTGCTGGCTGCATTAGGAGAGGCTCTTCCCACCAGCATCGCTGTAGACTTGGGAAAAAAACAACCTGAGAAAGCGATTACCACCGTAAGAAGCACTGGCCTCATCGCCGCCTGGAGGCAGAGTCTGATTACACTCAGCTCAAAGCGCCTACCAGGACTGACAGGAAACTTAAGGGTCTTTTAAAGTCCTGTCCTTGCCAAACACTTCAGCTAAAGGAACTTATCATTTTATTTATTTTTTATTTTTTATTTTTTTTGAGACAGAGCCTCAAGCTATCACCCTCGGTACTACCGAGTGCTGTGGCATCACAGCTCACAGCAACTTCCAATTCCTGGGCTCAAGCGAGTCTCTTGTCTCCACCTCCCAAGTAGCTGGGACCACAGGCGCCCGCCACAATGCCCGGCCATTTTTTGGTTGCAGCCACCATTGTTGTTTGGCGGGCCCGGGCTGGATTTGAACCCGCCAGCTCAGGTGTACGTGGCTGGCGCCTTAGCC
>CAUYRH010064200.1:0-13785 GCA_963574655.1 Perodicticus potto
ACACTGTGCACATCAAGTGAGATCCTGCTCACCAGGGGGTGTGCTGAGCACCCTCACACTGTGCACATCAAGTGAGATCCTGCTCACCAGGGGGCGTGCTGAAGACCCTCACACTGTGCACATCAGGTGAGATCCTGCCCACCAGGGGGCGTGCTGAGCACCCTCACACTGTTCATATCAGGTAAGATCCCGCCCACCAGGGGGCGTACTGACCACCCTCACACTGTGCACATCAGGTGAGATCCCGCCCACCAGGGGGCGTGCTGACCACCCTCAGACTGTGCACATCAGGTGAGATCCCACCAGTCACCCTCCCTCCTCCTCCTATTCCCCTTCACTGGACGATACTTGTGTTTCTCTTAGTTGTGTACATATTGGTTTCATATTAGTATTGAGTACATTAGATACTTTTTTCCCCCATCCTTGTGATACTTTACTAAGAAGAATGTGCTTCAGCTCCATCAGATTAATACAAAAGATGTATAGTCACCAGCTTTTCTTATGGCTGAATAGCATCCATGGTGTACATAGACCACAAGTTGTTAATCCATTCATGGGTTGATGGGCACTTGGGTTGCTTCCACATCTTGACGATTGTGAATTGAGCTGCAATAAACATTGTGGTGCAAATGTCCTAAATGATAAAATGATTGTTTTTTCTTCTGGGTAGATGCCTAGTAATGGGATTGCAGGATCAAATTGAAGGTCCACTAATTTAGTTTCTTTGAGAATTCTTCATACTTCTTTCCACAGAGGTTGTATTATTTCGCAGTCCCAGTAGCAGTGGGAAAGTGTCCCCTTCTCTCCATATCCATCCAGCATCTGTACATCTGGGATTTTGTGCTATGGGCTACTCTCACGGAAGTGAGGTGGTATCTCAGAGTGGTTTTGATTTGCATTTCTCTGATAATTAGGGATGATGACCATTTTTCATGTGTTTGTTGGCCATTTGTCTGTCATCTTCAGAGAAATACTTCCACTCTCGTCTGTTCTCCTTCTCTGTATTATCTCTTCCTCCTTCCTCCATCGCTTCCTGGGATTTATTCCCAGGTGACATATCCTTGCATCCTGTGATTTTATTTAGAGAGACTTTTGCTTGGAAAGAAGGCAAAGACCATAGAAGTTGTTGGTTTGTTTATTGGATATGGAGGAATTGATGATGAGGCCCTTTTTCCACCCTTTAGGACAGGATGAAGGGTGTAACCATTTTCTAAACCAAGATCATTAGAAAAGAACCAAGTTTTTGGAAAAAACTCATGAGATGGATGTTTCAGCATCAAGACAATTGTGGTTTCTTGCACAAATACAGGTCAGAGCTCTATGAATTTATAAATCATTGGTATATATGTGGTGATAACTTTGTGCACAAAATTGTCTATGTAGAGAGCATACAGTAAGATGAAAACGTAGCAGTGAGCCCTGTAAAACCCCATGTTTAATTGCCAAGTGGAAGAGAATAAACGAGGAGAAGTTAGAAAAGAAGCTTCTTATGAGAAAATGAGTTAGGAGCATGTGATGTCACAGAAACAAGAAAAGAATCCCTTCTCCCATACTGTGAATCTTTCCATAAACATAAAGTGGGTTTCCCAGAGCACATGAAGTACTGTGCACAGGGACAGTTCACTGACTTCAGTTTGTTGTTTTTTTTATTTTTGAGACAGAGTCTCACTATGTTGCCCTTGGTAGAGTACCATGGCATCACAGCTCACAGCAACCTCCAACTCTTGGGTTTAAGTGGTTCTCTTGCCTCAGCCTCCCAAGGGGCTGGGACTACAGATGAACAGCAAAATGATTAGCTATTTTGTGTTGCAGTTGTCATTGTTTTTTAGCTGGCCTGTGCCGGGTTCAAACCCACCACCCTCAGTGTATGTGGCTGGTGCCATAACCACTGTGCTATGGGAGCTGAGACAAGACTTCAGCTTTTTCTGTGTGAGTCAACTGATTTCACACACATTTAGGTTATGCTAGTCTCAAATGCTATTTGACAGTCCTGTGTAAAACAGGGCCAACACTGGAACTTCCCTGCATTTTATTCATGCCAATGCATAGTCTCTATAAAAAGTCTTCACAAAGGGAGAGCTCTTTTAAAATACAATCCCTTATATTTCTCTAAAAGAAATAATTACAGAGCCATCACCAGCAGGAATGCTTGAATTGGTGAAGAATTCCAGAGGAACTCCCAAACTAAAAATTTTTACTGTTAATGTATCATTAATTGCATTCTATTTCTTTCTCCAGGGGACGCATGTTAGGGGAAGGGTTAATAACCCTGATCTTGAACACCTGAAGTTGTGTGCCTTTTTGATCCAGTGATTTTCAGCTGGTGTGCTGAGGCACACTGTGTACTGTGAGAGGATCTTAGATGTGCCATGGAAATTTTTAAACATTATGAATTAAATTATTTTCAAAAGAAGTTCAAAACACAGTAACTATATTCTTTCTTTTTTACTCTCTGTTTTGACCAACATAATTTAAGTGTGCCACAGAAGTTTAACTGAGGGTTAAGTGAGACAACAAAGGTTGAAAAACACTAGTTTAATCTGTATCACTTGACCAAGAGGGAGTGTGACTAATAATACTGTGCATGCCTGACTTATTAGCTTGTTGGGCCATCAATGCCACTTTAGGTTCATAAAATGTTCTATTACTAATATCTGGTAAATATTAAGAATTTATTCAGAGTCAGGGTGCTGGTGGCAGACCATCTCATCATGTATGAATATTCAGCACTCAAGCAGTGATCTCATGATTGGGGTACTGGATCAGATAAGTAAAAGAAAAAAAAAGCATACTTTCTGCACAAGCCATGTGGTATGTAATATAGGGGAGTCCCTTGGTTTTAACCTTCCTTTGATCTGTTACAGCTTTGAGAATATTTTCTGTTGTTGGCTTTTCCATCGGTTGCCATCTCAGGGAATTCATTAACCCACACTTTATAATCAAGTCCTCTCTTGGTACTTTGTAAGCTCGTATTTCACTTTGATTCTATTGTTTGTTCGTTTTTTGTTTTGTTTTGTTTTTTGAGGTAGAGTCTCACTCTGTCACCCTGGCTGGAGTGCCGCGGCATCATCACAGCTCACAACAACCTCAAACTCCTGGGCTTCAAGCCATCGTCCTGCCTCAGTCTCCTGAGTAGCTGGGACTACAGGTGACCACCACGCCTGGCTAGTTTTCCTATATTTTTAGAGATGGGCTTGCTCTTGTTCAGACTGGTCTCAAACTCCTGAGCTCAGACAATCCACCTGCCTTGGCCTCCCGGAGTGCCTGGATTACCAGTATGAGACACCCTGCCTGGCTGCTATTGGTATTTTTTAAAATGGAAGCAATTGACTTGCAAAATCTCTGGGAAACTTCATTTTCCTTCTCATTCTGATGTCAAACCCCCCTCCAGTGAGGTCTGCCTCTTCACAGTCTAATGAATGTTCATTTGGATTTTTAATGCATATTTTCCAGATACTTCATTTGAACTAAAAATGCTTTGATTAGTCCTTTTTGTCTGCTCAAATCATGCCCAGTCATCATGTACAGGCTAATTGTCAAGTGTTCCAGGGCCTCTTCTCTGGCTAGTTAAGCCAACATTTCTAGCAATGGTCATACATCACGCTGGCTATTATATAATATACATCTTTATCTTGCTGATTCGTGTGTATTCTTTAAATCTTCAAAAAATTGCAAATTCATTGAGAACAGATGTTTCCTGCCTATTAACAACAAAGTTGGACAGTTCATCACATTGATGGTTTCACTACCATCAGAAAAGATTTGAGTTTAATCCCCAATGTTCATTATATTGAGATTTAAGCCCAATCACTTAAACTCCATTTGTCTAAATTTCCTCATTCGTACAATGGAAATGGTAATAGTATTTACCCCCTGCAATGGGGTTTTGAGTGCATGTTTTGGAGTGCATAATAAAATATCTGGAATCTAATCATGGATTTTCAAGTTTGTCTGCTGCTAAAAGTTTTTATAAGTCTTTTTACTTTAGTGTTCTCATCTCCAAAGCAGAGATGCCAACAATAGTGTGATTATTGGAATTACAATATTTGTGCAATGCTTAGAACATTTACCTCGCATTAAGCAAAGATTCTTGTAAGTTAGCTGTTCTTGTTTTTATTCTACTTTAGTCTATGGGATTCATATAACAAAAAAAAAAATGGCTTTTCTGTATTTTCAAAAGAATACATTTGTAATGAGTAGAAAATTTAGAATGTAAAGTTGATGCCCCATTACTGTTATATCAACTTTTTTCTTATAAATTAACAAAAGATAGAAAATGGCTCGATTTTAATTCTCTTTTAACTAAGATTGCTTAGCAATTTTTATTTGCATCTGCAATTAATTCCAATTAATTCTTTTGTATGGTACTTCACACTAAGTTTATTTTTCTTTAATATAAGCTGTCCTGGCAGCATGAATGTTTAATTGAATCAACAAGCAAATCTAGTATAAAAGATAGGTAAAGAAACACAGGCCAGAAATGTGACTTTGTTGTGTCATGAAAATTGTACCACAAACTTGTGGATTCTGGTTCAGCACATCAGGAAGCTGGAAGTCTCCACTCCATCCTAACACCCAGGAAGAGATTGAAGAGAAACCTCAGAAAACGTCTTTTTAGATCTGTTAGGGAAGCGAGTCCCCAGGGCAGACCTCGGCCCCTAGACAGCCAACCAAACAGAGAAGCACAACTTACTGGAGTAGAAACCTTTAAATAGAAACCTCGGTGGGAGCCAGTGCCTGGACAGGAAAACCTAAACTGTGATTGATAAATTGCTAGAGGCCACACCTCGATGGCAGTGCTTTACCACATGTGTGTCGTGACAAGATCTTATGTGTGCTAGGAGAAGTTTTAAAGATCGTTAATTAAATTATTTTTGAAAGAAGTTCAAAGCACAGTAAGTATATTCTTTTTCTTTTCTTTTCTCCTTTTTTTTTTTTTTTTTTGAGACAGAGCCTCAAGCTGTCCCCCTGGGTAGAGTGCTGTGGCATCACAGCTCACAGCAACCTCCAACTCCTGGGCTCAAGCGAGTCTCCTGCCTCCACCTCCCAAGTAGCTGGTACACCTGGGTAGAGTGCTTTGGCATCACAGCTCATAGCAACCTCAAACTCTTGGGCTTGAGTGAACCTCTTGTCTCAGCCTCCTGAGTAGCTGGGACTACAGGCACCCACCACCACACCTGGCTAGTTTTTCTATTCTTAGTAGAGATGGGGGTCTTGCTGTTGCTTAGTCTGGTCTCAAACTCCTGAGCTCAAGGGATCCTCCCATCTCTACCTTCCAGAATGCTGGGACTACAGGTGGAAGCCACCATCAATCCACCATGCCTGGTCTTTGCTCTCTCTCTCTCTCTCTCTCTCTTTTTAAATCAACATGATTTAAGTATACTGTGAAAGTTTAACTATAGTTTCAAGTGTGCCCTCAGATAAAAAAGGTTGAAACTTACTGGTCTAGGCAATGGTTCTCAACCTGTGGGTCGTGACCCTTTTGTAACAATGAAAATACATCACGGCATTAGGAAGGTTAAGAACCACTGCCTAGGGAGACCCAATCGTCAGCGGCTCCTGACGGTTCTGTGAATTTTATCTCTTGGATATCCACCACGTTCTTACCTGCATACTAGAGAAAATCTCCCTGTGCTTGCAACAGGGGAAGGAAAGAAATGAACTATTTTGAAATATGCCAAAGAATTCTGCTCTTCTTAACAAAGTCTGGCCTTAGCAGAAACTATTTAACTAGAGCCTAGCCCACTGGGAGTACATCCAGCCTAAGTGACTTGAGAGAAGAGAAATACACGTTGGCTGGTCTGGTGACAAGTTGACGAGGGCTACCATTTTGGACCTATTTGAATAGAGATTCCTGGGGGCGGTGGAGATTCAAAAGAAGGTTGGGGTTGAGATATCAATTTTTTTTCCTCTTTCTTTTTTTTAAATTTCAGATTTATAGGAAGGTGAGATGTGGATTTAGAAATGAGAGAGAGAGAGAGAGAGAGAGAGAGAATTTAAGCTTTTGTTGTTGACAGATAATGGAAATGGAATCTGAAGTATCAGAAGAGAAAAGGCGGAGAATGTCACATTAGAGAAGAAGCAGGGAGCAAATGACCTCCCTGGTTTATTGACAGGAAAAGAAGAGAAAGAAAAGCCCCTGAAGAAAATTAAAAATGGTCATCTGGGGAGTTTTGAAAGACCCGTAATAGAACGATGTCAATTTGTTATGTTTTTTAACCTTTGTAACAATTACATTGTTCTTGATGACTAAGATCATTAGTCTAATAACTATAATTAGTTATAATTATGCAAAATGGGAATGTAATTTGATGTGTTCTCTATTTACTGCTCTCAGTAGATCTCATTAGCGGTGTTTATGAACGAAGGGGATATCTCCATCTTCAGACCGTCTCTAAGGTCCTGGCAGGTGTAACCCTAAGATGCACGGGAGCTCGCTGTATTTAGAATCACACTGACTCCTACACAGGCAAGGGCCTCGCCCAGGACTTTGCACAGAACAGTTGCTGAAAAATATCCAAGGAACTTTTTAAAGCCTGACACTCCTTGTATAGATAAACAAATCAAAGCCCAGGAATGATGATTCCAAAAGTTCCAAAGCATATTCATTGTCAAGCTGAGGACTCCAGAAGAGATCCATTTATTTCCCCGCTTAGGAGTCTCCGTGACTTTGTGGGGTTAAAAGGTCTTTGCAACAGACTTCAGAAACGCAGCCCCCCTTGTTTGTCTTGGCTCTCCGGTCTCCGCATCTTCAGCTGTACAAACAACGGGGTGGGTAAAGGAGTCCCGGAGGTTCCTTCTTGGTTGGGGGGTCCCTGGAATTGTGAATGTTACTGATAATAAGCATACTAACTGCCGTTTGTTAGCTGCTCACTGTGTGTTTGGCGTGATGGAGCCGAGTATGTGAATTCTTTGACTCAGGCCCCACGATAACCCTGGGCGGTAGACGCTCTCACCGTCATCCCACTGCTTACAAATGAAGACGGTCGCACAGCCAGTGAGGGGACCGTCCGGACGCAAACCTGAATCAAAGTAAGGTGCTTTGTTATTATTTGACTAGTATATTTACATATTTATTTAAAAAAACATTTTACTGAAGTTAAATTTACATAATACACAACTGACTACTTTAAAGTGAACAATTCAGTTGCGATTAGCATTTTTGCAATGTGTGGAACCACTACCTCTTCTAGTTCCAAAACATTTCTGTTTCTCCAAAGTAAAACTTTGTATCAACTACTCCTCTTAACCCCTGGAAACAACCGAGATGCATTGTGTCTCTAGGGATTTAACTATTCTGGACAATTCCTCCCATATGTGTGGTTTGAAAATAATTGATAATGAGGTGGGCGATGGCTTGAGCTCAGCAGTTCAAGCTTAAGCTTGAGCAAGAGCAAGACCCCGTCTCTACCGAAAATAGAAAACCTAGCTGGATGTGGTGGTGGGCACCTGTAGTCTGGCTACATGGGAGGCTGAGGCAGGAGGATCACTTGAGGCCAGGAGTTTGAGGAATTCTACCCAGGGTGACAGAGATTGTGACCCTGAATGAATGAATGAATGAATAAAAATTGAATAAATAATGCCAGGTGTGTAGAATTTCTTAAACCATATGGTTAAATACTTCTGATGTGATATGCCTATGGACAGAGGCTCTCTAAAGTCTACTAAGCAAAGCAAAGTTTTCTTCAGATGACTTTATTCTGCTTTACTAGAAAGTTCTTTGAATTTTCATTTCATGTTTCCAGGCTCATCATTTATATGGTTTTCTTCTTTGCCTTTTGAATCTGCTTTCTGCAAGAGGCTCTCAAATTTATTTTCTGCATTACTGATATAGTTTCTACGAAATAAACTCTGCTCTTGTCTGACTCCAATAAAAATGTTAATTTTGTTACTGCACTTTAAGTTTCTAAGCATCTAATCTTATTGTCTTTTTATATTGGCACATTTACCCTCTGTGGCTTTCTGCTGTGATTTCCTGAAAGCCATAGTATTTTGCATCTATCAGATGCTAAACAATTTCCTAAGATATTTTTCATTTTTTGTGTTTGCAAAGGTTCAAGGAATTCAAAGAAAATGCATTCTTGCTACAATAATCTAAATACAGCAGATAAAAGGGTAGAATGTAGGCTTAGCACTCACTTGCATCATTAGTATAATTACTATCCTTTTTGTTTGAGAGGTAACATTAAGTTCTTTATATTCTTATGTAAATTATTCTTAGAAATATTGTTTTTACCCAAACTGATGTAAATACTTGCATGATAAAGTGAGCATCTTAAAGACACTTTAAAGACACAGCCTGCATTTGAAATTGTATTAGCTCATACAGTAGCTTTCAGTAATGGGTATTATAACACTGTTGCAACCTAATTGTTTTAACTTGTCATAAAGTTATTCTAACAACACAGAGGGTGCCAAAAAGTGTTTGCACATTTTAAGAAAGAAAAAAACTGTATTAAAATTGTAAAACTCCAGTTTGATTTCTACAATGACAACAGGTGCTGAGATGTGACTTGTCTTCATCTTTTGTTAGTGGTATATATTGAGTGTGACAACTTTAATACAGTTTTCCCTTTCTTAAAATGTGTATACATTTTTTTGACACCCTCTGTATAAAAGTAAGCCTGATAGAAAAAAATGGTCTCCATTATCATAACAAAGATGAACTTGCATTGTATTTTAACTTAAGGATTTAACCTATACATGAGTTCTCTTTTCATTTTTTTGTTTATCTCCAGTGCATACCTTATGTGGATATTGAAATTCCCGGAATAATCCATCACTTAAATTAATAAGATTACTTTTATTTTCATGAATAAAAATTTATATCTTTTATAGCAAGAAATTTAGCTAGTGTGAACAGAATTGCATTGTCTGGAGTACTGTAAAATATTATAAATAAAAATGAGGCTTCAACCGGGCAAGGTGGCTCACACTTGTAATCCCAGCACTCTGGGAGGCAGAGGTGGGTGGATTTCTTGAGCTCAAGAGTTCAAAACCAGCCTGAGCAAGAGCAAGACCCTGTCTCTACCAAAAACAGAAAAACTACCTGGACATTTTGGTGGCTGCCTGTCATCCCAGCTACTTTTGAGGCTGAGGCAGGAGGATAGCTTGAGCCCAAGAATTTGAGGTTGCTGTGAACTATGATGATGCCACAGCATTCTACCCATGGTGACAGAGTGAGACCATGTCTCAAAAATAAATAAAGAAAAATAAAAATGAGCCTTCATGAATGCTCAGATTATTTTCAGAACACTGAGAGCTGTTTGTTCATAAAATAAATGGACTTGGCGAATCTTGCTAGAAATGTAGTTTTCTCACTCTAGTGTATTGTTTAAACCTACATAGGCATAGTGCAACTGAGAATTTACAATTTGTGATGCATACGGTACCAGACACCAAGGAGATAATTCAGTTCAATTAAAGGTCACCCAGATTCACTACTGCCAGCAACTCAAATTAATCAGATAGTTACATAGCCACTAGCTTTTGTCAACTAGAGTCATTGGGGGAAAAAATTCTGATACTTCTTCTCATAATCTCATAATCTCGACTGTTATGCAAGATTTCACTTTCAGGTACTCACAGGAGCTCATGGAGAATAGAACTTTAAAAAGGGAGGTGGGGAGGAAGGGTGAATTGGTGGTGAAACAGAGGCTGGTCTACCAGTTGCATTTAAAGTAACTAAAAACAGCAAGAACAATAAATACACACAAATCCATCTGAAGGGCCGATCCCCCACTCCTCCTTATCTATAAATGGTCAATTTTACACCTGAATATCAATGGCCTGCAATTAAATTAATCTAAAATAGATTTTCCTGTTGCTTAGCAGTATTTTATGAGCATGTTAACATAACATTTTACTTAAATAGACACTAAGTAAATATCATTTTTGGTGATTTCAGGTCACTGACCATATATTTTAGTATAATACATACAGAACATCAGCATTGAAAAGAGAAAATTGATAATCTTCTGGAACATGTTGATGCCATGAGCTCAGACTTCCACGTGCCATGGCTCTGCCTTAGACCATGATAAGGCAAATGATTTACTCAAGAAAGACGTTATGTCCAAACCACATATTTAGTAAGGCCCATTGATAACATTAGTGGAGAAATATTTAAATATCGAGAGAATAAAAACGTCTCAATCCTCTGCTGATTTGAAAACTTCCAATAAAAAAATTTAAAAACATGTTTACTCCTCACAAATTCCAAGTCTTTAATAAAGGGAAGCTCAATGATAAGGAAAAAAATGAGAGTGATAGTCTAGAATCAGTTTAACAGGCGTCATATAACCACCATTTTCATTGGCAGGCACCATGCAGGAAATAATGACTGAGGAGAAAAGAACACAAATAACAAAAGAAAAATGGCCTCATCCAAAGCATCAAGGTGGGCCTAGTGCTTTTTTTACAAAGGGCAATCTGTGTTTTTTCTCTGTTCTTAATTTATAAGGGAAGAAAACATACAAAATGTGAGAAGCTGAATTCTTTTCAAACAACAGAACTTTAGACAAGGACTTGTAGATATTACTTGTTTATCCCCCTAAAAATGGAAGCTCTAGGCTATTTTTTGTAATGGGGCACAGATTGAGATAATTTTAAGAACAAAGGTTGTGGTCTAATGGTCACATTCTTTCTGCAAAGAAAAACAAGTTCGCATAGTCTAGTTAAGTTCCAGGCCAGATCTAAACACTTTGAACCTTCTTACACAATTGCCAAGAAAGAAAAGTATAAAACAGTTTTGTGAGTCCCAAATTCACAGAGTTTGTGTATTAAAAAGCTTGAACTGGTTTGCACAATCCAGTAGCCCCAGTTGAAAAATATTCGACAGATGTTTCTTAGATTAGGGAAGTTAGCTATACATATCTAATACATATCTGAAAAAGTATGCAATTGCTTATTTTTCTTTCATTTATTTGTTTGGCAAGCATTGAGTGTTTATTATACAAAGTCAATTCCTAGTAATAGTATTCTAAAATATGTAATTTGGACTATAGGAAATAAAATTTTAATTACAGCTACTATAACTTAATATTTGGTAATATTCTAGAAAACAATCTGAATAAAAATCATAAATTATCCTTCAGAGATAACCTTATGAGACACATTTTATTTTCAAAAATACTTTCAGTGGAGGAAATGTTGGAAAGAAATTATTTTGCCGTTTTCTATTCTTTTTCTGAATTCCTCTTTTGAGATATGCTTTTCTTGAGTAACTAGGTTTTATATTATGAATGCAGTAAGTTTTGTAACTTTTTAAGTTTTCACTGTAAAAGATATTAAAAACAAAACTATAGAGTGACACTAATCATATTAGTATGATTCATACTTCTGAATATGTGCTTATCATTGTTTTATTTTTATCTTTCTTAAAAGGTATAATTTATATGATCTGATTCACTAATGTATCAATCCACTTTTATTACTGAAGGAGATATATTACCATAATGTCATAATTACTAATGGCAAGAATAATAATTATATTTCATGTCCAAGATCAGTGTGTATCCATGCTGTTAAAAAACTGATAAATTTATTTTTAAAAAGTGGATACATTAAGAAACACTTTATCTATCTTAAGTCAATGGATATTTAACAAGAGCAGATTTCTCTTTATTAGAGATTTCCATATAAGAAATACACAGTTTTTCTCTTTAATTTATTGAAGTCTTGAAGCAGAAAAGTATATATTTTTGGAGGTTGTCAACAAGAAAAGATAAATTAGTGGGTAGATGACAACTTCTTACCCCGCAATTATACACATAAATGAATTAGAACTAGATGAGGTATTATCAATCTTAATGCACGTTACAAAATTGAGAGAATCATTAGTACCATGACAGTAAGTTAGTTGTTTGAGAATCAGTGGTGTTAGATTAACTAAGATGTATCTTAGAAATGGTGACCAGAGAATAAAATGCTAAAGCCGCCGCTTACCCTGATAAGCACGGCTCGTTCTTGTCTGATCGTGAAACAACTGAAAGAGGATTTTGGATTGACCAGCACCTGCAGTAGGAGAAAACTAGTGGTCCATAAAAAGGGATCCATCTTCATGTGTAACTGACTTCACAGATATTTCCAGAATGGTAGCTCACATCGAACAAATTATAATAGTACAAAGCACTACAAAAAAAAATTTCCTGTATACAGATCAGAAATGCAAAAAGCAATCTGATATTAAGAAGGCCTCTGTGGCTGGGCACTGTAGTTCACATCTATAATCCTGGCAGTCTGGGAGGCTGTGGTGAGTGGATCCCTTGAGCTCAGGAGTTTGGGAACAGCCTGAGTAACAACCTCATTTCTACTAAAAATAGAAAAACTAGCTGGACATGGTGGCAGGTGCCTGGAGTCTCAGCTACTCAGGACGCTGAGGCAGGTGGATTGCTTGAGTCTAGGACTTTGAGGTAGCTGTGAGGTAGGCTGAGGCCACAGCACTCTAGCTGGAGCAACTGAGTGAGACTCTGTCTGGAAAAAAAAAAAAAGAAAAGAAAAAGAATAAAGCCTTTGAACCTTAGAAAATATTGTAATCCTATAGTTTTCTAACTTTTGGAGCCAATTTGGGAAAATTGACAATTATTTTCTTTATATTTCTTCATTCCATTCCAAGAACATTCCTCAGAAATAATAGAGCAAAAAAAGGGTGTTTTTAAAAAATGTTGCCCTTTTACGGAGGGCAAAGTTCTTTTTACTTCAGAGACACTCTAATGATTATGGCTGATCGATTTTAAATAGTGACTAATAATGTAGGTAAACAGAAAAAAAATGCACTCTGACCAAGATAGCATAGAAGAACATAAGTATAGATGCGTATTTTTCTATTTCTTCTCAGCAATAATGCTCCATTCCCATATTTCTTCTCTTAAACTATCATAATTTTATCAAGTCCTAGGCAAGAATCTGCTTCAGTTTCAAGAATGTACTATTAATACATTCATAATACATTAATTGTCATTCACATCAGGAGTGGACCACTGCTGGCAAAGCCAACCTTGATAAACACAGACCTTCCATCAACAGGTGCTTCTTGCCTTTAGAGGGGCCTGAAAGGATCTCTTTTTTCACCATCTTACAGTCCAAGGGATGGTTTCCCCTCTGCTATGGTGTAGGCTTGTTGCAGAAATGCATCATCCTTGACGGCACACTATGGCCTCGCCCCTCTTCTGTCTGGAGGTTCCAATTTACCTCAGTTTTGCCAACAGGTCTCTGAGATCTGGCTGGAGGAATCTTGAATGAGTCCTTAATCTGTGGAAACTCTCAGAATTGATTGTGTTATAACTCCCAGAGGAAAATTATTTCTTTAGGAAATCATTGTTGTTTATCTTTGTGAGGTTTCATGAGATGGTTGATATCTAGCCAACAATTCAAGATTCAGGAATATTTTCAGAACAGTTTTTCTGCATACTTTTCGTCTTTGTGGCACTCCTCTTTGCAAATTTTATGTGCCTCTCAAGGGGTTAAAATATGCTCTTCTGCCATATTGACTATTTAAGTTAAAGACCCTTTAAATACAGGCCAGGCACAGTGGTTCACACCTGTAATCCTAGCATTTTGGGGACCCATAGCAGGAGGATGACTTTACGCTAGGCATTTGAGACCAACCTGAGCAACATAGCAAGATCACTATGGATGGAGGTGGAATTTTTCCACCCATACACAAAAATTCTCTCCAAAAGAACTTTTTTTTTTTTTTTTTTTTATACATAGCTTCAATGTGTCACCCTAGGTATATTGGTGTTGCATCACAGGTCACAACCTCCAATTTCTGGGTTCAAGCGA
>CAUYRH010064201.1:0-55972 GCA_963574655.1 Perodicticus potto
CTTAGAAGCTGTGTGATCTTAGGCAAATTACTCAACCTTTCTGTACTATAATTTCTGTGTCTTATTTGTTAAAAGACAACACTATACCCTCCTTTAGGGTTGATATGAAGTATTATGAATCAATAAGGCATTTAAAAAGAATGAGTACTCAAATTGTTAATATTTTTGAATGCCTGTTATGTCGAAAACATGAGAGCATCCCAATTGTCTATGACCATACTTGATGTCATCTGATCTTGGAAGCTAAGCAGGGTCAGGCCCAATTGTACTTGGATGGGACACAGTGGGGTAATTGCTTATGTATACATGATTCCATTTAACCCATACACTAACCTTGGTATATGTAACTGTCTTCACCTTACTTACCAGAAAAATCAGGACCAGAGAGATAAAGCAATTTGCCCAAGGCCACGTGGCTATGCAAAGATCAAAGCTAGCAACACTAATTCTGCAGGAATCTCAGCATTTTTCAGAGCCACTCGTTTCTCAGATTTATTAGGAATCTTTCAGTCTGACCATGTCAACTGTTCAGTCTGTTCCCCAGAAGTCAAGAGATTAGCTCTGAATCTCTGTCAGTCTTCCCCTTGCTACAATAAACAAAATCTTTTCTTAGAATATATATCAATATAAAGCTAAATTCTGGTTCAGCCCTGTAGCTCAAGCGGCTAAGATGCCAGCCACATACACCACAGCTGGCAGGTTCAAAAACAGACTAGGGCTGCCAAACAACAATGACAACTACAACCAAAAAAGAGGTGGGCGTTGTGGCGGACACTTGTAGTCCCAACTACCTGGGAGGCTGAGGCAAGAGAACCACTTAAGCCCAAGAGTTGGAGGTTGCTGTGAGCTGTGATGCCCCAGCACTCTACCCAGGGTGACAGCTTGAGGCTCTGTCTCAAATAAATAAATAAATAAATAATAAAGCTGAATTCTGTTGACAGCTCTGTGACCTAAGTTTGCTGTTAAAATATCTATTCTAGTCTACACCTCAGCTCCTGCTCTCTAAATGTTGTTTTTTTGATTCAAAGCAGTTTGCATACTTTTATCCATTTGAGAACAAGATTTTCTACAAATCCACGTGAGACCTACAATATCTGCTTGTGGATTTTGTATTGAAAGTAAATTCACTGCTCCGTCCCCCAAGTTTTTGCTCAAAGTCTCAAGTGTATTAAAGCTTCCGACTTTAGGGGCTGAATGTTGTTTTTATATCATAAAATATAACTACATGTTTATTTGCATAAACTTTTCAAATTATTGTCACGGAGTTATTTTCTCTGTTGCAGCAAGATTTAACTTTCAACATTCAAATGTTTCACCGTGCTGAATTTATTTGAAATTACATCACTGTTAATTCATACTGAATGTACTCCTTTGAGCTGAATTAAATATTAACAGTAAAAATGTACCTTTAATTAAAATTTT
Source organism: Perodicticus potto (assembly GCA_963574655.1). Taxonomy (NCBI): domain Eukaryota; kingdom Metazoa; phylum Chordata; class Mammalia; order Primates; family Lorisidae; genus Perodicticus; species Perodicticus potto. The sequence goes on from CAUYRH010064201.1 coordinate 1,423, forward strand.
AAGCACTCAAAATAAAAAATGTTAAATGAATCTAAGTATAGATCTGCTAAGTCATACATCTTTTAAAGGGATATTTTATCAATTTTCCCATCAGAGAAAATAACATTCTGAATTGAGGGATATCTAATGGTTTTTTGTTAACGGAAAATGACCGAATCTCAGTCATAATTCTTGACAAAATAATAAATGACAAATTCTTGGAAGCCACAGACAGATAACGATTAATGTCTACATTTATAAGAAAGCAGAATCATTTTTAGTTATAATGTCATCTATTCAGCACTTAATATTTTGTGGAAACCACAGTCACTAAAAGTGCACAGATTGAGTTGGATTATCTCACCAAAAAAATAATTTTAAAAGAAAATCAATTAAGTTATCAACATAAAACATTGTGAAATGAAGTTAACATCTTTATTTTATCACTTCTGGACTTTTTAAAAAGGCTAATGTTGAAGACAGAGCGAGCGAGAAAGAAAGAAACTTATGAACTCAACTCAAGGGACATGATTCAACATAGTGCTGGAAGTTCTAGTCAATACAATTAGACAAGACAGGAAAATAAAAGACACCAACATCCTGAGCGGGGAGGTCAAACTCTCCCTCTTTGCTGATCTCATACTTAGAGAACCCTACAGACCCAACCGTGAGACTCTTGGAAGTCATTTAACAACACAGTAATGTTTCAGGATATAAAATCAATGTCCACAAGTGAGTTGCTTTTCTATACGCCAACAATAGCCAAGATGAGAGGTTAATTAAAGACACAACTCTCTTCACCACAGCCCCAAAGAAAATGAAATACTTAGGAATATACCTAACAAAAGAGGTAAATCACCTCGATAAAGAAAATTATGAAACCCTAAGAAAGGAAGTAGCAGAGGACTTTAACAAATGGAAGAACATACCATGCTTATGGCTGGGAAGAATCAACATTGTTAAAATGTCTATACTTCCAGAGCAATTTATTGATTCAACTCCATCCCTATTAAAATACCAACATCCTATTTTCAAGACTTGGAAAAAACGATTCTGCATTTTGTACAGAACCGGAAAAAATCCCGTATGGCTAAGGCAAGTTCTTAGTAATAAAAACAAAGCTGGAGGTATCACAATACCAGATTTATTACAAGGCCATAGTGGTCAAGACAGCATGGTACTGGCACAAAAATAGAGACATAGACATTTGGAATCGAACAGAAAACCAGGAAATGAAACCAGCAACTTACAGCTATCTAATCTTCGATAAACCAAATAGAAGCATTCACTGGGGGAAAGACTCCCTTTTCAATAAATGGTGCTGGTTAGAATTGGATATCCATACGTAAAAGAGTAAAACTGGATCCACATTTCTCCACTCACAAAAATTGGTTCAAGATGGATAAAGGACTTAAATTTAATGCATGAGATGTTAAAAATACTCAAAGAAAGAATGGGAAAAACACTGGAAGATATTGGTCTGGGGAAGGACTTTATGAGGAAGACTGCCATGGCAATAGCAACAACTGCAACAATAAACAAATGGGACTTAATTAAACTGAAAAGCTTCTGTACAGCCAAGAAGACAACAATCAAAGCAAATAGACAACCTACCCAATGGGAAAGAATATTTACATATTTTGAATTAGACAAAAGTTTAATAACCAGGATTTATACAGAACTTCAATTAATCTACAAGAAAAAAAAGGAAAAAAAATTATTATAAAGACACTTGTACTAGGCTCTTTATTGTAGCCCAATTTACAATTGCTAAAATGTGGAAACAGCCTAAATGTCCTTCAACCCAGGAATGGATTGGTAAGCTGTGGTATATGTATACCATGGAATATTACTCAGCCATCAAAAAAAATGGAGATTTTCAGCATTTGTACTAACTCGGATGGAGGTGGAACACATTATTCTTAGTTAAACATCACAGGAATGGAGAAGCATGAATCCTATGATTCAACTTTGATAAGAGGTCAATTAATGACAATGACACAGTGGGGCATGGGGGAGGGAGAGAGCAGAGAGAGAGAGAAAGAGGGAGGGGTTGAGGGAAAGAAAACCAAAAAAGAAAAGAAAATAGTGACTAATTCTCACATAAATTGGATTCAATTTTGACCAAAGTACATTACTCAAACATTAATTTTTAATTCAACTTGTTAATATGTTGTTTGGGATATTGCATCCTCATTTATAAGTGAAATATGTATATAGTTTCCCTTTATAACAATATAATTGTATATAGTTTCCCTTTATAACAATTTTCTCCAATTTTAATATCAGGTGTATCCAGAGTAAGTAGAATGATTTTAAAATATTTCTTCTTTTTCTATTGTCTATAGGAATTGGCATGATCTGTTTTTTGAAACTATCCTTTACTTTTATTTGTATGGTATTAGTTGTCTATTTTTTGAGACTTTGGGAAAAAAAATAAGGAGTTAACTTACGACTTCATGCTTAGCCTCAGAGTCAAAGCGCTCTATAATGTCTTATTTGACAATGTATACGTTGCTTTCTTGGCATTATAATTGCTAATATTGCTTGATATTTCGATTCAGTAATCATCTGTTTTCTTTTGTAAATGTATTTATCTTCGTCCATTCTTTACGTGGTTTTTGTTTCTAGTTGTTATCTTAAACACTGTTGTTATTGAATTTTAAGTCTTTTAAATTCTGAGAAGGTAAAAAGTGGAAACCTAATTAACACACGTATATGTAAAAATGAAAAATAAAATAAAAATTAAAAAAAGCTTCAGAAGTCTCTATCACTAGCTGTTCATTCTGTTGTTCATTTGGTCTCATCTGTAAATATTCTACCATTAACAAAAACAAAACATATGTAACGTTATCTAGAGGGCGTAATTTTCTTAAGTAAAATAAAGTAACAATATTTCATGACATGCCATTTGTTTATTATCTATTTATTGTTGCTGAGTGAATGCTGAAAATTAACGACTACATCTTGTATATCATGCATTGTCTTAAAATACTACATCATAAAGGGGAAGTTAAGCAAGGCCTTTGAGTTAACCTCGTTTAGGTCTTTAATACAACAAATGAGAAATATCATATCACAATGTGATATTCTCAGATTTTAGAGAATAAAAATCTTTCTTTGGTCTCAAAGATTCCCAGATACATTTCATCAGGTTGCTAGGATGGGGAAACCTAGAATTTCAATCAAATAACAGCAAGGAAAGCTCTAGGGCTTCCCTTGAGAAAATTAGACAGTTATATTGGCACTTGAAAATGACTTTCATCCTTTTATTTTATAGAAAAAGGCCAATGGCAATGGCCAAGATTAAGGAAGCATGGTTTCTCAGATGACAATAGTTAAGATCAAGTGTTTTGCAGCCTTGTAGTTTTCACATGACAAATCTTCTGGAATAGGACTCCCATCAGGGCCTGTACCTTGGGGAGAAAAAACATGGCAAGGTCACGGGGGCACAGAAATAAAAACTGCACTACTTCAGTAAAATTTGTTAAGGTAGTTGGCCAGTGAATGGGGACTTGCTTGGTAAATTTCTTGAAACACTTAGATAGTATTAATAGGGATGACTCCAGATTTATTAGATATCCTACTTTATTAATTCCAGTCTAAAATTATTGATAAGAATAAAACTGTGAGAATGTAGGTGTGTAGGGCAGGAGAATCAGTGACTACAGATGATGAGGATGGCAAGACCTTGCAAAGAAAAGAAATTCATAATGGAATATGAGTACTCCAAGGCCATGAAGCGGGTCAATCACTAATTCAGGAACAAAGCACAGATCATTAAATTCCAGGACCATAATTATAAAGCTATATCTCTAGTCCCTTAGTTTGGAAGATAAAAAAGAAACACAAATACTAGATATGAAAGTAAGCAGAATAAAGAATCAAGTCACACTGTGCAAAATTGCAATACAGAAAGAAGGTATTATAGAAATTACACAAGAAAATATTTCCATAGCTGCCCTCTGTTCAACTTGCTCCGTTTATATCACATTTGAAGCAGGACAATCTAAAATGTACAATGTCAGGTAGGCTTGTCCTACATCTTTGTATTTCAGTTAATCTCCAAATTTTTGTTTCTCTCAGAAATCACTTTTTAAAGTATTTCTTTTGAAGCCTGCTGCTCTTGGAAATTATGGTAGCCAATATCTTACAAAGATTATAACAATAGAATGGGCATTTATGTGAATATAAATAATAAACTATGTGCAGTTTTACAAGCCGGGCTAAAATTACAAGGGTCATCAATCCTTGTGTTTCACAGCACAAAATGATAACCAGCTGGAGTTAGGAAAAAATTTTCCCCTGTGGTGTAATATTGAACAATTGGACAGGTGCTTTATGAAAGGTAATTTTTCCTGGGCTTCCACTGAAACATCTAGTGTAGGTCTTTATAAAATGCCAGTCTAATGGGCCATTGATCTTTTCAGCAAATGCAATTTGTAGGATTCTCACTTTTCCAGAAGTAATCAATAAGAATCTTAAGCCCACATTGAAAAAAATAAAACCATACTACTTATTTACTATTTAGGAAGGAGATGGGCTATTTTGAAAAAGAAATGATTCTGTAGTCACCAAAAAAGTAATATAAAATGATTATGTTATATATGAAAGTGCATTTATAGTGATAACTTTGAGAACATTTACAACTATTTGTATAACAACATTCAGAAAAGAAATGAACATACTTAGAGATATACGGGCACAGGACCATGTTTACATCAAAATTCCAGCATGTTTGACATAACTTTTACTAATTTGCAATGAAGACAAAAGCTTATGTTTATTCTTTAGAAACATTCAAGATTTATCTCTTTTTTATATTAATTTTTGATTATACTTAGGTTGATTGTAGGATTTCCAACTTCTGTGTTTTAAACAACTCTTGTAAGTGTTCATCATTCAATTGAACAGTTTAGGTAATGAATTGGATTGATTAAATATTTAGTATTTAAACAGTTTAGGTAACAGTTTAGGTAATGAATTGGATTGATTAAATATTTAGTATTTATTTGTATTATTTTCTTTGCAATCTGAAATACAGCCTCAGTACATTATTTATTTTATATTATTTTCTTTGCAATCTGAAATACAGCCAGGTGGTTTTTTACAAACTTCACAATGCTTAATTAGGTAGGGCCTTAGCATGCTCTAATGCCCTATGCAGCCCGTGGGAGATGTTGATGGTACAGGGCCCCCTGAGGACTGACTACCCCTTGTCCCAGGAAACATGACAATTCAGACTGAAAGAAAAAAATTCGACTTCCTCTCAGCATTAATGAGGACCTTGAACTAGGCTGTGACCATCTTCTCTAGGTACTGCACAGACTGGACTTGGACAGAGCCACGGCAAAGAGTTTGACGCTCCACACCTTCTGAGTGAGAATCCAGGTAGCTCTTCCCAGCTCTCATCTCTTCATTTCCTTTTTAGCCCATATTCTCAGAGCTAGATTCTGCTTTGAATTCCCCCAAACTGTGTCTACTGTCCTAGGGGCAGTGCCTGAATCTGAAACCACAGACAACTGCCTTCCGCTCCATTTGACCCTCCACCTTCCATACTGTCCTGTCTTGACAGACACCGTACAGGCTGCCACTTACAGATTAAACACACGTTTTCCAGATGTCCCTTGGATGGCAGTCTCCATTTGGTAATGTGATTTTGCTACTCTTCCTTTGGAGTTATTATAAATTCACCCGTTTCTCCACAGCAGCATGCAGCGTTTCTGGGGTCTGACTCTGTGGCAGGGGGTGTGAGGCAGATTTGTAGAGCAGGCGCAGAGGGAAGCTGCCGCTGTGTAGACGGCTACCTTATCTTGCTAGGAGAGACAATGTAGTTGCTGCAATTGAAAGCAGATAAAAGCTTCGGAGCAAAATAGGGAATTTGGGTAGCTTTTCAAATTCTTTTATTTCAAATCATGATGAATTTTTTATTTGCTCATAATTGGAAAATCACAACTCACTGATAAAATACAAATTGACATTCACCAAAAATGTTTACGAGACAGGAAAAAATCATCATTTAAAATTAAATTTGGGCATTGGTTTTCTACAATACTATATAGAGTATATAATCCATTAAGTCATGTACCATCTAAGCAGAGATGAGTGGTTGAGGTTACATAATACATATTCTTTCATTGAAAACACCAATTGTCAGTGCCTAAATATGGCAATGTTTAGTGGGTATGTATCTATAAAGAAATCATGTGAAATTTCAACTAGGACACTCTCTTATATCTGTAGTTGTATATGGGCCATTTCTTCTTGGAAAAACTGTTCTCGTATTGAGCTCTCACCTTCAGTATTTAACTCATGGTCTTTATTCCAGACCATTTACCCTTCATTGATGTTTAACCTTTTCCCAAGTCACTTGACTTGAGGCCCACACACTATTTGTGATTCACAATTTCCTTTTGTCTGACATGTTGCACCCCCAATACCAAATCGCTGATGCGTGTTATGAAGATCAATTAGAATGAGACTGCAATATTCCACGGATGAATCATGATTGCATATATTTGGTACTGGGGGTACAACATGCACCCTCATCACTGCTTAGATGGCTGACAAAATAATATTTTAAAATATGTTTTTATCCTATTAGAAATGGGGATGGACATACATATAGAAACATGTAGCAGAATTCTATATATTGAATGTTCAATAGTGTATGTAGAAACACACCATTATTTTGAACCTCAAAGTACTCAACTAATTCAATTTGCCACTAAGATTCCTGTACTAATTTTAAAGTGATATAAATTTAACAAACATTATAATGCCTTAAATTGGATAATAGGAGGCAAATTGAATCTCCTATCCTGTTAATGGACGTCTACGCCTGTGGTTTTGTTTGCTTTGTTTTGATTTGAGTGCATGTGTGTGTAATTTAGAATTTCTACAACTCTTCTGAGAAGTATTGTTTTTTAAAGACTGTACTAATTCCCAAAGCATACACTTTTACAATTTTTTATAAAGATAAAAAATAAGAGCTATATTTATCAGAATCTATTTTAGCCTTACTTTAAAAATATTGAAAATCTAACACTATCAAACACACATCATTAGAAATAAAGCTAATTTTATTACGACATGTACTTGTACTAATATATTATTCTGCCATTAAGTGCTCTGCTGTAGGAAAAAACAAACTTGTAGACAGATAAATTACACGCCATATGAAAACACTGAGGAAGAAAGGCAGATGTCCCCTTTAATGAGGCATCTTTGTTAAGGGATATGGGTATAAAAATGTGCAGGTGTGTCCTGATGAGGAAGGAGAATTCCAACTCAGCCTCTCACAAACTGAATACCAAGAAAGAAGGAAAGGTCATAGGGGTGTGGCGGTAGATAGGAAAGAGGAAAGATCAAGGAGTACACATAACAAGAAAAACTGAGCAAAAGTTATTCCTAAGGCATTTCCTTTAATAAATGCAAATGTTAAAAATGAAGTCATTCATACATTTATTTCAGAGAAGTTTTCTAATAAATAAATAGCATAAAGAATGAAAAGCATTTGAGACATTGTAATTAGAAGGGGACCAGCCTGCCAAAGCTCTTCTTCACGTTAACTTTTAAGTAAAGTTTATCATTTTACCTGAGACAGGTCTGAATGTGACACCATCTGAAAACTGAATTACACGGTGGTAATACAACGAATGGGCAACGACTATGTACACTGGACTCAGTATAAAATAGGCTCGATAAAAGGGATTCTGCAATAACCCTCTATGTAAGAGTTGATGGAAACAATGAAATAAAATTGATGTCACATTTTATGTACTTTTTCAGTGTACATATTCAAAGGCAGTATGAAAGCATTAATACATGGAAATCATCAACATTTTATATTAAAAATAATTGCTAAAGTTACTCATATTACAAGCAAAAATGAATTACCTTTAATTGGCTATTACATCATCATCATTGGAGTTGTTTAGTGTTAATAAAATATTTCACTTTGGAATGCTTATGTAGCTATTACAGGGAGTAGTACTATCATAAAAATAAACACCTGTTTCTTGTATTGGCTGTAAAATGTCTTAGATCAGCAATTTAAAATAAGCTGATGTTGCTTTTTCAGTACCATGTACAATTTTCTGGGTGACTTCTTAACAATTGCAAAAGCAATATACTATGTGGCAGTTGTAGGAGTGGAAAAACAGTTTCCCTTTATTCTTATATCAGTATAAGCATATAAATCTATTTTTATATGGTTTTCTCATAAAATTAATGCTGTTCCCTTTGGTTTCTTGTGGCTTATGTATACAACTACAAAACATTGAAAATAATTAAAAGATGCTCCAGATTTTAAATGTTTATTTAAGACTTAACAGTAATATAAAGGAGTAAATGTGTACTAACACAGTATTTCTTGATTTCTTCCATGGTACACTGAGAATAAAAAATATTTATTGCTTTACATATCACATGTAATGGAACTGCTTTTTGTGGTCACACATATCCAACCTGGCTTAGCTTTACAGATTCTTATAGGAGCGTAGTTCTTACCAACAATTATGAAGCTTTGTGTATTGTTATCTATGTGCATTAAGTATTTTTTAACAAGGGTGTTTTAGTATTTATATGTTTTCAACAGCATTTTTTTTGTTAAATTCTCACTGAAACTTTGGAAAATAGTAGTTTGTCTCCTCTAACATACAAATAAAATAAGGATCAGAGAGCTAATGTGATATGCCAAGGTCACCCAAATAGAAAATAATAAAACAAAAATTTGAAATTATGAATTCCAGATACAAGTTCAACACTTTCTACCATGTACCTTCTGTGACTTTATTCACTATTTTACAATCATACACTGAGATAGTAAATGGGGTGATTTTTTTTTTATTTTGCTATGTACAAAAATGCTCTAAATTATCTCTCTACATAACCAATTAAATATTTTTGTTTTGTTTACGAAGTTTTAAAAAGAATAACATCTATGAAAATGACTAAAATAAAAAAACAGTGCTAACATCAAATGTTGGTGAAGACAAAAAAGCAGAAAAACCTGATCATTCTAATGCTTTTTCCAGGGGAAATGTAAAATTATAAAATCACCTACATAACTGTTTGGGGAGTTATTTGTATAACTAAATGTGCACTTACTATATGAGTTAGTAACAGCATACATGGTCATTTATTACAGACAAAGAAAAACTTCTGTCTACACAAAAACCTGTGCATGAGTATTTATTATAGGTTTTTTATACCCTCAAACTAGAAGTGATTCAAATGTCCTTCAAACTCCTTGATGGTTCATTGTAAACAAGATAGCCATCAGTTTGGCTAAGGTCAAAAAAAAGAAAATCCTGAAAGCTAGAAGACAAAAGCATCAAGTAATTTACAAAGGAAAACCCATATTAACAGTGGACTTCTTAGCAGAAACCTAAAAAGTCAGAAAAGATAGGGGGAAGTGGGTGAAGAGCACACTGAACCTCTTTATACATTTTTTGAATGACCTAAGAATCTGTACCCATTTAAAAACAAATGAAGCCCTTCCAGGAACACCAATAAACTGAGCAAGTTGAAACTTGCCCGGGTGAATCAGAAAGAATGTAATAGATTGTGTTTCTTGGACATGAAATAATGGACCATAATATAATATGTCTCAAAATTTTCATAGTGATCCACCTACTTCAATAAAATCTGAATTTTAAAATTTCTACCCATTGAAAGTATGCTCATGAGTATTAATAAAAATCAATGAAACAAAAGGATTTCAAAATTATTCACTATCTTTCAGAGAAGAATGCATGTAGCTTTCTTCTGATTACTTATGAACCTAATATTTATTTTTTGTCAAAGTTTTAGTCATGTATAATATAAGAAAGATAAAATCCTAAATATATTTCTTATCACAGATGCATGAATCTTCAAAAAACTGATACAGTTGGAAGTTTCCTGCTTTTAGTATTGTGAGCAATGACATTTAGCCTATTCTTTTATAGATGATAAATAAAATTCTAGATGAAATATTTTTAAAATTTACTAAACAAAGACTTGCGGAACTGGTTGGCATCGTGGCTCACACCTGCAATCCCAGAACTTTAGGAGGCCAAGGTAAGAGAATTGCTTGAGGCTAGGGAATATAGAACCAGTCTAGGCAACATAGTAAGACCCCATCTCTACAAAAAGAAAACAAAATCAAAACAAACCAGTAAACAGTAACAGTTATCCAGCCATGGAGGAAAGTTCCTGTAGGCCCAGCTCAGGAAGCTGAGGCAGGAGGATCCCTTGACCAAGGAGATTGAGGCCACCATGAGCTGTGATCACACCACTGCACTTTAGCCTAAGCAAAAGCGCAAGATCCTAATTCAAAACCTAACAATGATATGTAGAGCTAGTAAGATAGTACAAAGTTATAAAAAAAAAAATCTAACAGAATGCATGATACTGGAGGATTAAACACAGCTCTTAATTTCATTTTGATCACTAGGACATTTCACATGTGAGAAGATGTTAAACATTAAAAGGTCAGTTTTGGTGTCATCAAATGGCTGGAAAAAAAAAAGCAAAAGTTATGGTCTGGCCAGGGTGTGACCTCTAATGAACACCCCTCACATCATAATGGGATCCAGAATGGATCCACCAACTTGCTGAAGGTTAATTGGGAGTAAAACCAGCTATTTTCAGGACTGGAGGCATGGATTCATGTTGACTTGCTTGTCTAGAAAATTTTGACCTTGGACAAAGGTGTTTCCAGGTGTCTGAAAGAATCAAATAATTTCTCTGTAGAAAATCTTCAATCATCCTTCTCCTTTAAATAGTAGATTTGGAAAATAGACACCTAGAAATTCAATAACTGAAAAAATAATAATTGACATTCAGAATCCAGTGAATAGTTACAGATTAGATAAGAATTAACTGAAGAGAAAAAAAAATATGTACGTAATTCCAAGGGAACAGACCAGAGATGTAATGTGAAAAGTATAAAATACATTTGCTGAGTCTTTCTAAAAGAAAAAAGAGTGAATTGAAATGCAGGCTACTTATAGCTCATGAAATGTGAATGGACAATGAACATGTGAAAACGTAAGGAAAAATTGAAAAATAAACATTTAAAACTTTGATATGATTTCTTAAAGATATAGGGAATTTTTAAAAGTAACACAGATGAAATACAGTTTTAAAAAAATAGGAAATAGATATTTACATAAATATTTCATGGAAATATAAATCAGTAAATCATTTTTAGAGCGCAAATCTGCTAGAATCTCTAAATTTAAAAATTCCCCCATCCTTTGACCTAAAATATGAACCTGAATATGGACTCAAAGAAATAGATGCATATAAGCTTACAAAGATATTATACATCTCTATAGCTATGCATCCATCCATTCATTTACATATATACACATTTTTATTATTGATAAGTATATTTATAACATTTTAATTAAAAAGTAATATACACTAAGGTGCATCAGTAGATAAACTGTTGAATAAACTAAACCTCAACCATACTATGAAAGACTCAGTGTACCTGCAAAACTTGAGGTGTCACTACATTAATTACAAACATCCAAAGATAACAACGTGTTTCGGTGGACAATGAATACTTAATATAATACATTTGGGATTATAACCAAATGGCATGGGTATGTAGTGTCAATCATTGGAATGTTCATATTTTAATGTAAGTACAATTAAATTATTACTTTACTGAGCATAATATATTTGTTACTTCCATAAAATTTTGAGGAGAAATTTTTTCAGAATACATTAGGAAAAACAGCAAAGATGATTTGTGAACAGCATCTGTCTTCAACAGTAAGAAAGATAATTATTGCAATGTTTTCTTCCCTCTTTAGACTTATGTTCAAGCTAAAAAAATTTCTTTCCTTATTCTAGTACTAAGTAAAAGCCTTCCTTTTCTTTAAGACAGGGTCTTGGCCACCTGACAGTAACTTACTGCTGCAACCTTGAACTCCTGGGTTTTAAGCCATTCTGCCACCGGAGTCTACCCAGTAGTCAGGACTACCAGCAGATACCACCACTTTTTTGAGGGGCGGGGGTAGAGGCAGGAATCTTTCTCCATCTCCCGAGTCCAAGACTCCTCTGTTTAAGGAATCCTTCTGTCTTGATCTCACAAAATGCTGGGATTACAGGCATGAGCCACCACACCTGGCCTATATTACCATAAAAAGCTTCAGCTGAAAATTAACATAATCAGTTCTAATCAGCAGGGCTATATTTTTTCTAAGTAACTGATAGACCAAAGTTTCCATTTTCTAAATAATAATAAAATGCCATTTCATCTACGCAGTCTTTTTTAAGTGCATAGTTTCAAACTGTTAAGAAAAATAAAAGAGATGAAGTGATATAGGTGGTTATACTATCGACGCTCAAATGGCTCATCAATTCAACCAAGTCATTTTAAGTTTATTTTAGTGAAAATAAATGATAACAAAATAAAGATGAATCCGCATAGGTAATCTTTTTTGAGTAGTGGGGTCTAAAATCCTAGTTAATGATCACGAGGGAGACGGAGGGTTGGAAGAAGGGAAGGAGAGGCAGAGAGGTAGGAAAAAAGGATGGGAAGGGAGCTGGCTTTGTATGTCGTCTCAGAATAAATCCTTACTGAAAACAAGAACGTCAATTACAGAACATCACAATTCCCCAAACCTACAAAAACATAAATATACTTTATCCCTAGCATCACTACTTCTGCATGAACTTATTTCCTCCAATCATCATATCAGGTCAAATAGCGAGCCACCACCTTGAGTTTATTTGCATAAGCCAGATTGAAACACAGAGTCGGGAAGACTCTAGAGTTCTTTAGTTCACAGGCTTAATACTGCATCTTTTCTTGTCAAAAGGTAATATTCCATCCTCTTGAGTTAGCATATTTTCCTTGAAGGCAGAATGAATCTATTCCAAAGTATTTTTTCAAAACTTTCTGTTCCTAATTATTGTTTGCTTCATCTGTGTGTAGTTTTCTTCCTTATATTTAGCTATCTGGAGGAAAAAAGACCTGTAAACAAGGGAACGTAAAGAGGGCTGTGTGTTTCCATTTTAGCAACATCGTCTGCACTGTTTCATTGAACTCTAAAAGTGTTACTGCCTTTTTTTATTCCTGGGGTTGCCAGAATACACATGCTTTTTAGTCTTACCTCTTGTAATATACCAGTTTCTCTTAATAGCTTCCCTGTTAATGGAAATGGCATGTCATTATTTATACTCACTGAACCTAGTAACTTCTGTCCGTAAATGCAATATCTATTCTACATTCTTTATATTGAACACTCTAAGTCTTAGTTTCCTTACCTATAAAATCAAGACTTTGATAATCTTTTGGCTCTTATGAAGATCTGAAAGTGTACGATTTTTTCTAATACATAAAACCTAAGAATAGCAGAGAATCTAGACGATCACGGCACTTTAATTAGAGCAGATGGAAGAACGCCCAATGAGTTTGGATCCGGTCATGCTTCCACTGTATTGGACATACATTGCCAGAGTCATTCTGACTATTCCCTATAAAGATATTACAACAAATTATATAAAAACCATAGAATGATTCATTCTTGTATGAGAATATGAATAAAGCAGTTGTTTGCCAGATCTAGAATATTTGTGTTTTAAGCCCCCAAATTTCCAGTGTATTAATAGTCTTTGAATAGACAAGAGAGAGGGAAGACAACTTAAATCTGCCCCTTGTTGCAACATTGTAATAATAATAGTGTTGATTCATAAGCCATAATAGCAGCTGGTGATAATCTGTACTAGTACCAGGGTGATAGTGATGTTGATGGTGGTGTTCCATAGTAAATATTCACTAAGAGCATGTTCTAAATCAGGTAGGATGCTCAGTGCTCTCCATGTACTATATCAAAACCATCACTGAAAGATGAAACTACTAAAGCTGGGTATGGTGCCTCAGGCCTGTCATCCTAGCACTCTGAGAGGCTGAGACTGGTGAATTACTTCAGTTCATTAGTTCGAGACCAGCTTGAGCAGGAGCAAGACCCGGTCTCTAAAAATAGCCAGGTGTTTTGGCAAATTCCTGTAGTCCCAGCCTCTTGGCAAGAGGGATCACTTGAGCCCAGGAGTTTGAGATTGCTCTGAGCTATGATGCCATGGCACTCTACCCAGGGTGACAGAGTGAGACTGTCTAAAAAAAGATGAAACACAACATTCCTATTCTTTAGAAAAGTAACCTGAAATTTAAAGAATAAGTAACCTTTTAGTGACTTGCTTAAGAGACACAGTTGGTGAGTAAGATGTCTTTGACTTAAATTGACCTGATACCAAAGCCCAGGCTTGTGACTACTGGATGGTGGCAAAACTCACCACACAAGAACCCAAAATAGATTTCTTTGGGGGGAACATTATAAAGACTAGAAGCAAGTCCTATACTGCTCAATAACTGTACTCCATGGTGTAAGAGCTGATGCTACCAAATGATCAGCTATTTTTTCTTAAATTCATGAGAGAAAATACATGACAATATTTCAATAGCCATCTTGATCATTTGGGCATCAGTACTATCTCATAATTACTTAGTGCAATCTTTTCTTCTAGGTAAAATTCTCAACACAAGCTACAGATTATTTCCTAATAATATTGTAGGTTTCTTAATTCAATAATTTGCTGGGCAATTCTATGTAAAAGCTAAAACTCTTTGCATAGCACTTTACCATCTTACATTCCAGATAAAATGCCTGATAATCTATGGTAAGAGTCTGATATTCCACATATATAACAGTTTAGCAACGACTTTTCTGAAATACACTGCCACTTTCTTCAGTGTAGCTCAGGGAATTCTCTTTGCTAGAAATGGCTTTTTTCTTTCTGATTGGATAGCATTTTATATCTGCCTTTGTTGTAGTGCCAAGACAGGTAAGCAGGTAACAATAATATAATGTAGCATCACCCAAGTTAGATTGTGTTCTAGGAAGAAATCATGAATGTATGTAACATTCAAACCACAGGGACTATGTAAGAACTTTGTACGGAATAGATGCTTGGTACATGAATAAATAAAAACAGTCATTGAAAAAGATAATTTGAGTATAATCAGAAATGCACACACATGGTATCTTTCTCTACCAAAGAGAGACAATAATTCAAGTTAACTTAAATTTCAATTAATATGGAATATAGAAAATTAATAAAAGAAGTATAACTAACACGATGTTTATACTGGGAAATGGAAAGACATTTGTCCAACTCTTTCCTCTAATTATTTTACTCAAGAGTAGTTCCATTTCTGGTAACATTAATTGGCAAAACCAAGTTATGCCCTTTTACGCGAGGAATCAATTTAACCATGGAAATACATTACTACATCCCTCCACTGTGATTTTTTTTAAGCTGTATTTAATTTTTACTTGTGACATTGTTTCTCACATACTGTTTTTTGAAGGAAATTCTTCTTGCTATCCATGTAAAATATGTTCAATAAATATACAATGTACTCCAGACACTATTCTGGGTGTGAAAATACAACATTAAACAAAACAAATGTAATTTTTGCTCTCATAAAGGGCTAAATATTTTAAACGGAGCTTTATAACACAGTTGAAGTTTTAGAAATAACTAATGTGACCCCAATATGAAAGCTGGAGTGGGAGTGGTTGTGTAATATGTGTGTGTGTGAGCATGCACTGTGTGTGTTTAAGTATCAAGAGTTCCTTTCCCTGGTGCTATAAAATTTCAAAATAAATAACAAAGATGTGCAATTCATTAACTATATATATCCCTTGGGAAACATTTAGGACACATAGTAACATAATGTTAAAGGTGAAATAAGACACATTTAGTTAAATACATTGTTTGAAGTCATTTATTAGAATTCCAGGTAACACCAGAGAGACTAGACATTTGCCATATTCTTCCCAAGGCTACTAATGAAATCACAAATGGAACTGTATTTATGAGTTCTAGAAATTACATTTTCCAGTAGCTTCAAAATGGATAGTACTGATAAAATATAGACCTGACAGAGAAGATACATCATATAGATATAGACACAAAGATACAAAGTAATAGGTACTACAATTTTATATCCTACATTTTTAATTTTCATGCCAAACTTAACATTCATATTTATTTTTATACATCTATTACTATGAGTATTTCCCTATTCTTTATACGTGCTTTGAAAATATTTCATTTGTAACTGCATGCTAGTCTATCATATGAGGTTATCAACATTTTCAATATTTATTAAAATGATAATTTTCTTATATTGGACATTTAATTAGTTTTGAGATGTTTAATATTATATAAGAAAGTAATGCATAGGAATAAATATTAGTTGAAAATAATAAAAAATAGGTTCCTATATTCAACTATCAAATAGAGTTTTTCTAAACACTTTTTAAAAAATAATATGTAATGCTAGCAAAAATTTAGTGAGAGTGAACATTCAAAGTAGATTCGAGGAGTGTAAAGTGAAACAAATTTGATTAGAAAGAAAGTAGAGGTCACAAATGCTAAAACCGTAAATACAAATATAAAATGTTATTGAAACCTTCAAATATACCCCCTGAGCCACACCATTTTCTGATAGTTATTTTAAAATGTTAAGACATATGAAAAAATATAGTGCCAAATTTTTCTACTTAAAAATATAAAATTATTATATGTTTAAATGTCTTATAAGTAAAATAAAAACAAAAAACCAGTAATAACTTACTAGACATTGATTTAATAGATTTCTGATTGCCTGCTAGGGACAAAGTATACAACTACATTTTGACTTCCTCCCTCTCACAAGCTTTCTCACCTCTATCCTTTTGTTTTTTATTTCCACCCCTGCTCTGTGTCACTATGGACAATCTCATCTCAAATCTCATACTGTCAGTTGCAAACAGTAGAAGCTACACTGACTAGTTTAAATTGTAAAGGATTTATTAAATTTCTTAGATAGCTCACCAAATTGTTAGGAAACTTGGAGAAATAGGATTAAGCTGGTGGATATAGGTCTAATGAGACAACGGCTGCCACCAGGGACACTGCCATGCATCCTGGTACCACTCATGAATTCCAGTAAAATAAAAGTTCTGTGTACTCCTTCCTTTTATATCTCACTTAAAATAGAGAGTGTGTATCTGTATCTCTCAAAGTGTGTATCTGATTGGAAGAACCTAAAAGCAAGGGAACACGGTAATCTCAGTTCCAATGTATGTCAAGAAGACAAGACACATAATAATAGACATTTTCTGAAGTGTAGTAGGGCTATTAAAATAAAACTAAAGACTAAATCTTATTTTTCCAATTTGTTAAATAAAGAAAACAGTATCCATCTACCCTATCTTGAAGGATAGTTAAAAATGTCAAATGAAGCAATTGATATCAAAATACTTTGACATCAAGGTTAATGCTATATAACAATGAAATATTAATCCTTTGAAACCACATATTTTCATAAGAAAAAGAGGGACAGAATAACAGTAATTTTTGATTTATTTACATTTTCTAACAAGTTACAGTAATAGTGATTCTGTAATATTGTTTTAAAACATTTCCTGAAATCTGGAGACTTTATATTCAAGTTTATCACTTACAATATGACCTCGATGATTCTATTTGAAATTCTGTAAGCTTTAATAGCTTCATTTTAAAAAATTGAGCCGTGCATTCATATATATTTAAGAGAATGTTTAACTGTATAATTATGTGAGACCAGGTTACTCAGCTGGACAACATCTAAACCTTTTCCTTAAGCCAATTTACTGAACAGGGGCATTACTTGAAATGATTCAGCAGTCTCTTTTGATACAAAGATTCAGACACCTATGAACAATGTGTCTCATTTGGTAAAAATTTCTGGGCTTGAGCCAACTGTAACTTTTAAGGTCCTGCACTTGAAAACATTGACTCCAGTTTATCATGAAATTAGCGTTGCTTTCAAGAGTACCTGTTTTATCTGGGAGCATATTATCTCATCAACCAAAAATATTTTCATAACATATCATACTAAAAAAAAAAGAACTCCAAAATAAAAACCAGGTTAAATTTTAAAATAAAATTGGCTGGTAACAGTCTATAATTTATAGAGAGGCATGCTTCTTTTGAAGCTAATTATCTCTGCTAACATAAGTTATGTACACTTGAATACACGCACATTCCAATAGGAAGAAAAAGTTAATATTGTTTCCTTCTTCTAAAGGTCAATGCAGAAAGGATTATCAAAAAAATACCTTGAAAGCAATAAACTTAGTTCACAGGTATATAGTGTATTAAAAAACAGATATGTAAATGCATTCATAACTGAAAATACATGTTAACATTTTTAAAAGGTTTTTTTGGTCTTGAGATGCTAAAGATGTCATTTGAAATCTTGTAAATCTATTTGCTATAGCCTTTTATGTGATAGTATCTCACTGTGTTGTCAGGATAGAGAGCAATGGTGTCATCATAGCTCACTAGAACATCAAACTCCTAGGCTCAAGAGACCCTCTTGCCTCAGCTTTCCGAGTATCTGGCAATACAGGTGTTTCTACCATACTCTGCTAATATTTGCACTTTTTGTAGAGATGGGGCTATTGCCCAGGCTGGTCTTCAACTAGCATTGGCTTCAAGTAATCCTCCGCCTCTGCCTCCAAAAGTGCTAGAATTATAGGCGTGAGATACCAAGCCTAGGTGACTATAGTTTTTAACTTATTTTCCTTAGAACATATTTTAAATTCGCTGAGAAATTTTAAATCATGCTATTTTCCTCTTCTTTGTCTCATTTTCTGATTACTTTTAAAACAGATGTCCTTAATAACCAGTGGAATGCAACTATTTTTCATTACTAGTACAAAAATTAAAGCACATGTTATCAAGATTCAAAGATGGAATTAAGATGTCAATATGCAAAATCTAAATCTGCATTTCTTAAAATAAATTAGAATACTGTAACATATACATGCATAAAATGTTACTTAAAGATAAGTGAGAAACATGAGAAAAAGTGATTTAGAAAGAAAAATGATCAACTCACCCCTGAATTTCTTCTTGAATCACCACTGAAACTTATCTGAGAATAAGAAAGTGGTTCAAAAGCCCAAGCACAAGAAAGAACTGAGATATTAAAAATAGATAATGAAAGTTATGTTTAAAATTATAATAAAGCAACATACCAAAATAGTTCTCCCATCATACTCAGTTGGAAATATGGAAAAATGCATTTAAAAAATTGCTTTTAAATATTGGACAAAAGGAAGTATAGTATTTTTTTAAAGGGGGGGAAGGGAACAGTGTAATATTTCTGACTTTCGACTTAAAGAAAAGTACCTTACAGTGGCACAAAAAATAGTTTAACCTATCAAGCCAGAGATTAGAGTTCAGTAAAGGCAAGACAGAAGGAATTTGAGGAGGGAATAGGAGCAAAGGAGAGGAAAATACTCATAGGCATCCCATCGAAACCTACTAAATACGCCAGGCCCATACAATGAAATTCAATGGAGTCAGAGAAAGAAAAAAAAAAGAATTAAAGACATTACAACTACCAAAAGCTCACACAAGATTACAATACATTGAAGTTCTTTTGAAAGGAACTTTCTCGGTCATTCAGAACAGACATCAGAAAGTTACCACTACTAAAAGAAATTGCAATTAAACTCCTGCTGTCACTTATGATACTGTATTTTTAATTTCTAGAAGTTCATTTGTCTCTTCCTTATAGGTTTTAGTTCTGTCTTCATTATTTTCATATTTGAATAAAAGCTCTCTTAAATTTTTTTTGCTTAATAATATCATGCCATATCTGGGTGTGTTTCTATTGATGAATATGTTTCCTACTTATGCATCCTAGTTTCTTTCTTCTTTGCATTCCTGGCTATTTTTTTATATATCATGTGCTAAGGATTATGAGGTTACATTATTAAGTATCTAGATTTTATATTTCTTTTAATAATGTTAAGATTTTCTTTAGCAGTCTCGATTTACTTGAAGATCAGCCTGATATTTTCAGGGCTTTTTGAAAGTTTGCTAAGAGTATAGCCTTGAGAACTCACAAACTCTGTCTATAGGAGCCTGGAGACTCAGGTGGGAGGCTTCCAAACCCCAGTAGGGCCCAAGACCTAGGAAGGTCATTTGGAGAGTAAAAATCGGCACCCAGGTGCTTGATTCACAAATGATAATTTTGTATTCAAACATAAAAATACCCTCAATCCTTAAGAGATTAGGCTAAGGACTGATTTGGCCATGAGCTTGCATAAAATCATCTGCCCGCAGGTTCAGGAGGAATCAGGCACATTAGTACCTTGGCAGGTTATATCTGTGTGCTGGTCTCAGCTGTTAATCTGAGTAGCCTCGTGGCTTAGCTCAAACTTCCCACTGTTTTTATCCCACCAAAGAAATGGTTGCACAAAGATTGAAAGAGGGACTTGCTCATATCTTGAAGACCAAGAATTTGAACTTCTGTGATGGGCCACCAATTTCCATTTCACATCAAATAACAAGGGCCAGTCTCTGATATTACTCTTCCTGTTGCTGCTGAGTAACGGCCTCATCTATGCAGAGACCTACTGGGAAACTCATACCTGTCTGAGCTAATGAGATGGGTTCAGCAGCCTTCCTCCCACAGCAGATTCTGAGGGGACCCAGTAGCAGCTCCAGATTCAATAGCAGTAGTCCATGACCAATACTATCTGAGCAGGGGTATTCTGGGAAGTAGGCCCATCTGAGATTCTGGAGCTGTCTTCTGGGCTTGGATCCCTAGCCATCTTTTCACACAGCTCAGGTACCTTCTTTAAGTCTTCCCCATGTCTATTTACACAAGGACACACCAACCTAGGAGTCCAGTGAGACTCATAGCAAACTTGGGCTTACAGCACCCTCTAGGGTTGAGACAGCTGCAGTGGTCACCCTCTCAGGGAACAAAATTCAGTCTGCTTAGAGTATCAGGAAGGCTCCCTTAAGAAAGACAAGGACAATAAAAGCCAGACTACAAAGTCTGGAATAAATACCTAATCCCACATTGCACAAATATTGTTTAAAATCCACAAACATCAAGCATATTCAGGGAGATATGGCCTCATTAGTGACCTAGTACTCTAAACTGATGAAGATGGACAATCTCTTACACGAGGAATTTGTAAGAGCTGTTTAGAGAAGGTAAGGAACTTCAGAAGAGCACAGAGAATCAACTCAGAAATTTATCAGAGAAATTGAACCAATTTAAACAATAAAAAATTAAGCAGAAATACCAGAACTTAAAAATAAAATTGACAAATTGAAAAATGCAATAGAAAGTATTAACATAAGAATTAATCAAGGTGAAGAAAGAATTCAGTGAACTAAAAAAAAACATACTATTTAATAATACATGGTTAGAATAAAACAAGAAAGAAAGAATGAGAAGGAATAAAGAAAGCTAATGGTATCAATAGGGCAGTGTTAAAATGGCAAATATTTAATTTACTGAGGTTAAAGAACAAGTAGATATTAGCAAAATGATGACATCATTCACCATGATCAAGTGGTATTTATGCCAGGTATTCCAAGTATGGGTCAACATATGCAACTCAATAAATATGATACATCATATTAATAGAACCATCAATAAAAGCCATATGATATTTCAATAACACTGAATAAAATACTCAAAAAGTCAGCTTTTCTTTATTTCTAATAAAGAGCTTCACTAAACCAGGCATAGAAGGAATGTAACTTTAAATAATAAAAGTCATATGTGAAAAATCTGTAGACAATATCATACTGAATGATAAAAATTTGAAAAAAATATCCTCGAAGATTTGGAGCAAGAAAAAGATTCCCACTTTCACTACTTTTCTTCAACACAGTATTGGAAGTCATGCCCAGGGTAATTGAGGAATGAATGAATGGATAAATGAATGGCACTGAAATTATAACAGAAGAATTCAAATTTGAGGAAGAAATCAAATTAGCCTTGTTCGTGAATGACATAATGTTATACTCAGCAAAACCCAAAGATTCTACCAAAATACTTGTAGAACTGACTAAGGAAGTCAGTAAGGTTTCAGGATATAAAATTAACACAAAAAAATTAATAGCATTTTTATATACCAGCAACAGACAATTTGAATAAGAAATCATAAAGGCATTCGTACTTATAATATATACAAAGAATATAGATTAACTAGGAATAAATTTAGTTAAAACAGTGAAAGATCTGTAAGAGCAAAACTATAAAGCACAAATGAAAGAAGCTGATGAGAATACAAAAAATGAAAAGATATTCCATGGTATATATTATAAGAATTGATATTCTTAAAATTACAATACCACCCCAAATAATTTACAGATTAAATGCAATTCCTAGCTAAATACCAATGACATCCTTCATGGAAATAAAAAAAATCTAAAATTCATATGATCTGAAATAGCCAAAGCAATTCTGAGCAATCAGATCAAAGCTGGAAACATACTACCTGGCTTCAAAATTTACTACAAAGCTGTAACAACTAAAACAGTCTGATGACTGGCATAAAAGCAGATCCATAAACCAATGGAACAGAACAGGGAACTCGGACATAAATCCACAATTTACAACAATTCAACTTTTCCAAAGGTGCCAAGTACATACAATGAGGAAAGGACAGACTCTTCAATAAATGATGCTGGGAAAATTAGATAGCCCTAAGCAGAAAAATGAAGCTAAACCCTTAAAACTACATTAAAAAAATCAAATCAAAATGGACGAAAGGATTACATCTAATACTAAATCTATAACACTATCCAAGAAAAACATTGAAGAAATGTTCCAGAACATTGCTCAGGGCAGAGGATTTTGTTTTGCTTTGTTTGGTTTGGTTTTTTTAAAAAATGCTTCAGAAACACAGGCAACCAAAGCAAAAAGAGACAAACCTAAAAGCTTCTGCACAACAAAGGAAACAATGAACAAAGTGAACAGACAATCCATAGAATAGGATAAAATATTTGCAAAGTATTAATCTGACAAGAAACTAATAAGAAAATACATAAAGAGTTCCAGCAACTCTATAGCGATCAAACAAAAAAATCAATTTAAAAAAATAAACAAAAGATCTGAATAAACATTTTTTGAATGAAAACAATGCAAATGCCCAAAAGGTATATAAAAAATGTTCAACAGCATTAATAATTAGGGAAATGCAAGCCAAAACCACAGTGTGATAGCCCAGTTAGAAGGACTACCATCAAAAAGACTAAAACTAGCAAATGCTGACAAGTATTTGGAGAAAGGAGAACTCTTCACCACCACTGGTAGCAATGTAAATCATTACAACCATTATGGACAATTCTACAAAGGTTGCTTCAAAATTAAAAGTATGAACTACTGTATGATCCAGCAATCACCTTACTGGGTATATATGCAAAGGAAATGAAATTAGAATGCCAAAGAGATACAATATTTGCACCCTCATGTTTATTGCAGCACTACTCACAATAGTACAAATACAAAATCAACCTAATTTTTCATCAGTGGATGAATGAATAAAAAAATGTGATGTATATGTAGACTATGAAATCCAGCCATAAAAATGAATGAAATTGTGTCATTTCCACGACATTAATGAACATGGAGGACATTATGTTAAGTGAAATAAGCCAATGGCCAAGGCAAGGAACTCAGATCTGGACTCCTTAATGTAAGTCTAGTACTTGTTCATCAGACCTGCACGTTTCTTAGTTAATTTTCTTAGTTAATACTAGAGAGTAAAAACTGTTTAAGCAAAATTGCTTGTGTCTTATATTTTTATATAGCCTTTTTATTTCTGGCTTTTATTGCTTCACACTATCTTTGATTTTGATTTATGAACTATTGTCGTCTTACTAGGAATTAAATACAGTGAAATATTTCTCTGCAACTTTTGTTATATATGTGCAAAAATATATCATTGCATTTATCCTTTTAAAATTGCTTTTAGAAAACTTTGTAAATTACATTGATAGATCACAATATGTCATCTATTTCTTTAATTAGCATAAATTATAATGAATCAAAATTCATTAGACATAGCATAATTTCCAAGAATGTTCTAATATGCATAGTCACATGTCTCACAAAATATATTCTTAAGAACATTAAATTTAAAAATGTTCTACCAAGAAAAGTTACATGTTGCAACATATTCAGCAAATACCATATATTCTTTATTTCTCCTTAATATTCAACATTAATGAAAGTAAAGTTTTGAGAAGTACTGCACCAATGTAACCAACTCTTCTAAACAGTTTCCCAAACTTAATTGATCACATAACCTATTTTTCTTGCACAACCTATCGTTATCCAATACAGATACTATTCTACTTACTATTCTAAAATTTCTAGATTTTCTGGAGAATTCTAGCAATTCTCCAGGGGTCTTACCATCTGTTAAACAACATTTGCATTTTAATTCCCCCTCCTACTCAGCCTGAGTTTATTCCTGAGACTGTTTTTAGTGTCATAGTCAGTCCTGTTAATATTACACAGTGGATGAATTAATACACCACCTATGAACTTCACAGACTTGCTTCCTACCATTATCCAAATGCACTATATGCTCCAGTAATTGATTCATCAACATTAATTGCAGGACTTCCATTTACTTTGATGTCTACTCCACTGTACTGTAATCTCAATGAAAGTAGAGGTCCGGCCTGGCATGGTGGCTCATGCCTGTAATCCTCCTCACTCTGGGAGGCCGAGGCGGGTGGATTTCTCAAGCTCACTAGTTTGAGACCAACCTGAGCAAAATAGAAAAACCCTGTCTCTACTAAAAATAGAAAAACTTGGGCATGAGGATCACTTGAGCCCGAGTTGGAGATTGCTGTGAACTATGATGTCATAGCACTCTACCCAGGGTGACAGCTTGAGATTCTGTGTCAAAAAAAAAAAAAAAGTAGGAGGTCCATTCTCCCTAGAACCTAGTACCAAGTCTTAGTATCTATAATTGTATTTGTCACTAGAATGTGTTTAATATTCGATGAGTAAATAAAATAATGCATTACTTGATAACAGAAAGCAAATGAGTGTTTTGCAAATGTTTAAATGGGAGACTGCAACTTTGGGTTTTAGATGGCTATAGGTTCCAAGAACCAAAGATTACATAATTATTCATACATATTTTAAGTGCTTCCAGTGTTTCTATTATGCCTTTTGTAATTGCTATTTGTAACATACTGAGAGAAAGAACGTTTAAACATAAGAATCGGATCTCTTTTGTTTTGTAATCCCACTAGTCTTAACACAGTATCTAAAGATAATAATCCTTCACTTCGAGAAAATAATACCCCATACTGACAGGATCTGCTCACCCAAGTAAAAGTACTATTTTAGGTACAAGGTGATAGCGCTATTCAAACCTATACTGTATTATTATTTTCCATTTTTTTCTCCATACATATTCATTAAATATACATATTCAATTTTAAATAAATACATAAATCAACTAATTTTTCAAATGGGAAAATTCACATTAAAAGATGGGAATAAAGCAGAATTATTAAGCACTAACTTTAGGCTCTTTTAAAAAAGAATTAGTGTATACATCTCTAAAACTTGCTCAAGGCCTTTTAAGTCACTCGACATCCTTTCCATGTTATATACACTAAGACACGTTTTCACCAAGACTAAATAGTCAGCACACCATGTGTTCACTATTTTCTGTTTTATATTAGAATTATATTTTCTATCCTACAGTAGAATGTCTTTGCCCCAATTATTATAGTTATACTAGTTAAGGTTAAATTAATTTATGCTGATGTGTCAAGGGAATATACCTTAATATTCTGACCAAGCGACATGAGCAATTCAGCATAAGACTTTAGTATAAAGGAAAAATCATGCTTGAATATGAAATTTCAGACACTTCAATCAGTCTAATTCAGCACCTATTTTTAAAATTTTGCATAATCTAATTATTTCTCAGAACATAACTATTATATTCTATTCCTCCCCTTAGTCAGTAAGACTATAAAAATTTGCATTCCCACCAACAATGTAAAAGTGTTCCTTTCTTTCTGCATCCACACCAGCATCTTTTGTTTTGATAAGAGCCATTCTCACTGGAGTTAGCTGATATCTCATTGTCATTTTGATTTCCTTGATTAGACATGGTGACTGTATTTTTATGTGTGTGTTGGCCATTACATTATGTTACTTTGAGAAGTTTCTGTTCATGGCTTTTGCCTAGTTTTTAATGGGGATGTTTGCTTTTCTTACTCATTTGCTTGAGGTGTTTATAAATTCTGGTTATTAGCCTTTTATAAAATGAATAATATGCAAAACTTTTCTCCCATTCTGTAGGTTGTAAGACTCAATGGAAATCAAGTAGGCAGGTTGGGAGGAGGGAATGTGTAAATTCACACCTAACTGGTACAATCCACACTTTGCTGGTGAAGGGCAGACTTATACCTCTGACTTAAAATGGATAGAGGTGAACTATGTAACCAAAGCATGTGTACCCTTATTGTATTCTGAAATATAAACAATAAATAAATGAATACTAAAAATTAAAAAATAAAAAAAGATTACAAAGATCTAAAACGATTTCCACTTGGGGTAGCTTCTCTTTTCTAAGCTGCCAACTCTCCTCCCTAAGAATGTATTTTCACTTTCAACAAAACTTTGTTGCTTGCTTGGTTACACAGTGTTTCCTAAATTTCTTTTCTCAATGAACACCAAGAACTTCAGAAAACCCTACTTAGAAGCCAGAAACATCCAGATATGTGTTTTACTGTGCTTTATTTTAACATGTAATTTGTCTTTTTATTTTATTAATAATTCATTTTGAGGAGCAGGACACTTTTTTGTTGTGGTAAAACAGAACGTGAAAACTATTTTTTTGTCCCATTTTAAGTGCACTGTATAATATTATTCACAATAGGCACAATTTTGTACAACCAATTTCTAAAATTTATTTATCCCTTGGCACAATGTTTTCCAGGTTCATCCATGTTGTCATACATGGCAGGATTTCTCTCTTTTTAAAGGATGTATAATATTCCACGTACGTATCTACCACATTTTCTTTATCCATTAATGTGTCTGTGGACCTTTAGATTATTTCTATATCTTGACTATTGTGAAAAAGATAAAGGAGCACAAATATCTCTTCCAGATTCGGATTTCAATTCCTTAAATGTATTCTTAGAGGCAGAATGGCTGAATTGATTGTATAATTCTATTTTAATTAATTGAGGAATCTTAATATTGTTTTCTACAGCAGCTTAACCAATTTTGCATTCTCACCAACAGTGCACATGGATTGTGATTTCCTTACACGTTCACCAATACTTGTTATCTTTTTTATATAACAGCATTTTAAACAGTTGTGAGATTATATTTTATTGTGCTTTTGACCTACATTTCCTTGATAATTAGTGATGTTGATCACCTTTATGTACACTTTGGGTGAAATGTATCTCAACTTTGGAAACTTCTCTTGGCACTGAAGCCAGACAGTGACACTACAAGAAAAACAAAACAAAATAAAGCAAAATTATAGGCAGGTCAATATCCTTGGTTACGTGGATTAAAAAATCTCAACAAAATGCTAAAACTGAATTCAATGGTACATTAAAAAGAACATACACCATGACCAAATGATATTTATTCACAGGATACAAGTGTGGCTCAACTTACACAAATCAATGCGATACACCGCATTAACAGAGGTTATAATTTTAATCAAGTTCAATATATCAAGTTCTTTTTTTCATATCCAAGAAAATTTTGCTTAATCCAAGGTTACAAAGAATTTTTATCATGCTTTTGGAACTAATATCCTCAAATTTGAGTTAGTTTTGTAAATAATGTGGTGTAAGTGTTGCAGTTCATATTTTTATTTAGTTATTCATAGCAAATGTTCAAATTTTTCAGCACCCCTTGGTACAATGAATATCCTTTCTCCATTGCCTTGACTTTGTACCTTTTAATAAAATTAATTAACCGTGTATGTGGTCCTACCTGGGGGCTTTCTATTCTGCTCCATTTCTCTGTGTCTTCTTCTGCCAGCTCCTATAGTTGTGGTGCATATCGGACTGTAGTTTCCATCAGTACAATTGTTTGGTTTTAGCATCAAGGTAATACTAGCTTTAGAATATGAGTGAGAAATTGTTTCTTACACTTTCATTTTCTGTAAACTTGTAATTTTTTTGTGGAAGTGCTACTGAAATGATTGGGGAAGTACTTTAACTTATTACAAAATTAAGATGTTTAGTTGAAGTAAAGTTTACTTTAAGAATCTGAGTGTTTCTGTGTCGAATGCATAAATGTTTATGATTGTTAAGACTTCTTGTCAAATTACTTCTTTCATGATTATATAACAACTATCTTTGTCTTTTTTCACTTGTATTGATTCAAAGTCTATGTTGTCTGATATGAGAATGGCTATACCAGACTTCTTTTGGTTTTGCCTTGAGTCTAAATGAGTGTTTATGGATTAGATGTGTTTCCTGGAGATAATAGATACTTGCTTTGTGTTTTCTTATCCATTCAGTCAATGTATATCTCTTCAGTGGGGAAGTTAAGCAATTTCCGTTTATTGAAAGTATAGTAAGTGTGGTGAATTTTTATCATTCTATTGAGTAGAAACATTTTGCTTTGTTTTTCCTCTAGAATCATTGAAGTATCTCGTCTCTGAACTTGAGCTTTTGATGATTTTACATTGGTGGGTGGCTATTGTGCTGTTTTAGGTGTAATTCAGATTTGAGTATTCCTAAAGGGTGGATTTGGTCTTCACAAATTATCTTAGTGATCGACTGCTTAGGTATCAAAATCTTTATTTCTCCCTCATATAGAAAACTTAGTTTTGCAGGATACTAGATTCTATGCTAGCCATTGTTCTGTTTTACAACACTGAGAGCCCCCACTTCCTTTTGGCTGGTAGGGTTTCAATTGATAAATCTGAAGTTTATCTGATTAGTTTTCCTTTGTGAGTTACCTGCTGCTTTTGCCTTACTGCTCATAGGATGTCCTCTTTCCACGTTACTTTGGCCACCATAACGATGTATCTGTCATGGTGATTGGTAAACAGCAACACCATAATTTCCAGGGAGTTCAACACTCCATTGTCAGAATTGGAACAATCCTCCAATCAGCAAATTAACAAAGAAACAATGGAACTAAACATAACTCTACAACAAATGGACCTAATAGAAATTTACATAATACTCTACCCTGAAATGACTGAGTATATGTTCTTCTTATCAGCACATGAAATATTCTCTAAGTTTAAACACATCCTCAGCCACAAAACAAGGCTCTGCATATATGAAAAATAGAAATTACACATTATATCTTCTTAGACTACTTAGAATAAAACTAAAAACCAATTCCAAAGGAAATACTCATCCCCACGCAAAGTCATGGAAATAAAGCAACAAATGATAGTTGCATCAAGAAGAAATAAAGGTGGAAATCTAAAGGTTCTTATAACAAAATGGCTATAGTGATGTAGTTGTCAAAATCTGTGGGATAGGGCAAAAACTTTCCTGAGAACAAAACTTAAATGTCCACATTCAAAAAACAGAAAGATCACAAATCAACAATTTATTTAATCATCTCAAGGAATTGGAAAGAGAACAGGAAACCAATTGCAAAAGCTATAGAAGAAAAGATATAACCAAGGTCAGAACATAACTAAATGAAATTGAGAATAAAAAAAATACTATCCAGAAAATTAATAAAACAAAAGTTGTTTCTTTGAAAAGATAAAATTGCCAAGCCTTCTGGCACATTGACTAGAAACAGAATAGAAGACTCTTACAACTTCAATTTGAAAAAAAAAATAAGTCACAACTGATATCATGGAAACACAAAAGATCATCTCAGAATACTATTAAGAAACACTATGCCCATAAACTTGAAAATGTGGAATAAATGGAAAAATTATTGGAAACATAGAATCTCCCAAGTCTCAATCAGGAAGAAATAGAACTGAACAAACCAATATCAAACACAAAAATTGAAGCGGTGATAAAAAAAAATCTTCCAACTAAAAAACTTCCTAGAACATATGACTTTATATCTGAATTTTACTAAACCTACAAAGGGGGACTTATACCTATACTGCAGAGTTTATTCCATAACATTGAGAAGGAAGGAATCTTCCCCAATACATTCTAGGAAAGCAAAGTTAACTTGATATCAAAGGCTAGAAAGACACAACTAAAAAAGAAAACTATAGATCAATATCCCCTATGAATATAGAAGCAAAAATCCTCAATAAAATTTCAGGAAACTGAATTCAATAACACATTAAAAAAAAAATAATTCAACAGGACCTAGAGAAGCCAGGATGGTTCAACATATGCAAATGTATAAATGTAATTCACCACAGAAATAGATGCAAAAACAGGTTATGACCATTTGATAAAATTCAGCACCCTTTCACAATGAGAAAGTTCACCAAAATTGGCATAAATGGGACATTCCTCACAATTACAAAAGCAACACATAGCAAACCTACTACTAATATCATATTGAACATGGAAAAATTGAAAGCATTCCCACTTAGAACCATAACTGGACAAGTTGCCCACTTTTAGCACTTTTATTCAACCCAGTGCTGGAAGTTCTTGCCTGAGTAATTAGACCAGGAAAGAAAATTGAGGTGGTCCAAATGGGAAAAGAAGAGATCAAACTAGTGCTCTTTGATGACAATATGATTATACATATAGAAAACCCTCAAAATCAACTAAGAGGCTCCTGGAATTGATAAATAAAATCAGCAAATTCTCAGTTGAAAAAATCAATGTACACAAATCAGTAGTTTTCATATATGCCAACAACAATCAAGCTGAGATTAAAATTAAAGACATAACACCTTTTGCAGGAGCAACAACAACACTAGCAACAACAACAACAAAATACATAGGTGTATACTTAACAAAGGAGGTGAAAGACTTTTATAGGAAGAATTATGAAACACTGAAGAAAGAAATCACAGAGAATGTAAATAGATGGAAAAATATACCAGGACATGGATAAGCAGAATCAACATTGTTGAAATGGCTACACCAAGTAAAATGATTTACAGATTCAATACCAATCCTATTAAAATACCAATGCCATTTCTTGCAGATCTAGAAAAAAAATATTCCATGCTTTATATGTAACCAGACAAGACCTCAAATAACCAATGCAACTTTATGTAATAAGAACCAAGTGGCAGGCAACATTTTACCAAACTTCAAGCTATACCATAAGAATACAGAAACCAAAGCAGCACGGGACTGGCAAAAAAAACCCCAGAGACATGGACCTGTGAGTCAGAATAGAAAATCCAGAGATAAAATTACCCTCATATTCTCATTTAATTTTGATAAATCAGATAGAAACTTATACAGAAGAAAAGATTCCCTATTCAATAAATGATTCTGGAAAAACTGGATAGCCATGTGTGAAAGACGGAAATAGTATCCATACTTCTCACCACTCACAAAAATTAATTCACAATAGATAAATGCCTTAAACCTAAGACAGAAAAGTATAAGAATTTTAGAAGAAAATGTTACAAAAACTCTTACAGATATTGGCCGAGGGAAAGAATTCATGAAGAAGACCCCAAAAGCAATCACAGCAACAACAAAAACAAATAAATGTAACCTGATAAAATTAAAAGGATATTGCATAGCCAGAGACACAATCAGAAGAGCAAATACCCCATAGAATGAGAGTTAATATTTTATGTTATACATCTTACAAATGAGTGATAACCAGAATCTCCAAAGAACTCAAGCAAATCAGCAAGAAACTTAAGCAAATTAGCAAAAACCAACCAAACAACTCCATTAAAAAGTAGGCAAAAGACATGAACAGAAACATTTCAAATAAAGATACACTAATGGCCAATGAACTCATGAAAAAATGCTCAACATCTCTAATCATTGGGGAAATGCAAATCAAAACCACAATGAGGTATCACCTACCTCCAATGAGAACAGCTCATACTGAAAAGTCCCAAAATATATTCATCTGTAAAATAAGGTGGACACTTTACATCTTTTGTATGTACCTGGAGGTAGTTGAAGAATATTCTTCTTAGTAAAGTATCACAGGAATGGAAAAGCAATCAAACTAATAGATAAATAACTACACACCACATGAAAGCAAAATACAATTAAATCAAACAGAGGAGGGAGGAGGGAAAGGCAAAGAAGGAAGAGAATTTGGAACATTTTCACCTAATGAATACAATGTTAGGGTATATAGCACACCCCTGGGTGAAGGGCTCAACTACAACTTCTAAGAAATGCAAATAATGTACCCTCGTATTAATCTGAATAATGTACCCTCATATTAATCTGAATTTTAAAATATCACATAAAAAGTTCTACAACAACAGATGCTAGCTTGAATGTGGAGAAAAAACGAACACTTGCATAAGGCACACGATTGGTAGGACTGCAAACAGGTGCAAGTTCTATGGAAAATGGTATGGAGATAGCTCAAGGAACTGGAATTGGACCTACTATGTGTTCTAGCATTCCCACTGCTGAGTATATTACCTCCCTGCTAGCCCCCCAAGAGGTCACTTTATAAAAAGACATCTACACTTGCATGTTTATAGTAGCAGAATTCACAAAGACTTGGAAACAACCCCAAAGCCACCAATATATGAATGGATTAATGAAATGTGGTCTATGCATACTATGGCATACTACTCAGGCATAAAAAAGTGGTAATCTAGTATTTTTTGTGATAACTAGATAGAATCATTCTTCTAAGTAAAACATCACCATTATGGAGGGAAAAAGTACCAAGTTGTAGTTGTAGATCAGCTCCTAAGTTCACATATGGAAGTAAATCTCCATGAAACTCAAACTGGCGGTAAGGGAGGTAAGTTCACAGTTATTTGGAACAGTGCACCCTATCTGAGTGAAGGGCACACTTATAACGTTACTCAATGTTTACAAAGAACAAAATACATAAACAACACACATGTACTCTCTAATATTCTGAAATAAAAAATTTAAAAAAAACTGAAAACACTTCATTTGTAAATTAGGTATTACTTCTTACATATATCTAATGTCTATTACTACACTGATTGAGAAAGAAGATAAAAAATAATAAATATGAATATAATTACTTCCTAAATTCTTGTTTTTGTACTAATCTCCAACTTTTATTTGGGGAGTATAAAAAAGTAAATGTAGTTGTTAGTGAAGAAGAGGGAACTTGTAAATTGGTGGTGGTTGTGGTGGAAAGCAGTCTCAGGAGAATTTGAATAAAGATGAAAGCAAAGCCTTATTCCATTTTGCTCCATGACCTACATTTTAAAGTTTTAGATAAATGGCAATATGAGTATCAAAATTTTGTTTTGAAATGAAATTATGAAGAAATTCACTCTAATTTGAATGGTTTGAAGATATATTATTGGATTCTAAAGCACATTGTTAAATTCAGGATTTTAACTCTTAAACAATTAAGACAAATATTTCATAACCTTCTAGGCTGCTTTCCCAAAGAGAAGATAATAATAGTCTTCTTATTAATATTCAATCATTTATAAGTTTCATATAAAGCATCTATATAGTGTCACCAATCTAATAAGTATTCAATATACATTAGTCTCTTTGCCTCTTTTAAAAGATTTTAAGTAATTTTTTACATGCTAGACTCCATTCCTTAAAGCAATATTTTACTATAGAAAAAGTACATAATTATAATTTATAGATAATAAAATATTTATATAAAGAGACATACATATCTTGGTGAATATTAAATGATTGGTAATTGATATTACAAAGTAATTCAACTTGCTAATACATTTTATATTGTTCAAGTGAAGTCAGAACTAATAAAGTTAGAAATGAAGATACTGAATGAAAATCTAGAAAATATCGTACTTACAGAAATAACAAGAGTTTGAAAGAATAATGTACAAAGAGACATGTGTGAATTGGGGGGGATATAGTTCATTAGAATATAATGATGAGAGTAGCTAGCATTTGTTATTAATCTTGGTACTAGATACATATATGCTAATGTAATTCTCACAGCCTCCCTAGGGTTTAGATATTCTATTCTAGATGAAGCATAATTAATGAAGCCAAGAAAATATCACAGTGTCTATGAATACTTATTATTAATGAAAGACCAATATTTAGTTTAAATGATATTCAATATTTATATTGATAGTAGAGGATGTAGCTCTTAAGCAATAAACATTTATAATTTATAAATGCATAGTTTTTGAAATATGCAAAAACCTAGAGACTTCTAATTAATTATTTTAGAAATACCAGCTCCATTTAAACCAAAAGAAAGATACTTAAACTCTTTTCCTCACATCTAAAATTGCTATGACTACCTTAATTAAAAACTAAATGACTTCACAATGTTCTCATAAATACTAATTCACAATTTTCAGTTATAACCTAAAGAGCCCAAATTCATTATCCAGTTATAAGATCATGAAAACAGTTTTACGGGTTAGGGTTTTCAAAACTGGTTGCATTTTCAGGTTGCATCTCTCTTTTGTTGAAGTTATTGCTGATTTAAAATGCTTCACTGTGGCTCATCAAGGTGATAGGAAAATAAAATTTAAATTTTAAAATGAAGATTTCAAGGAGAGGTAGACTATTTTCTCTTCCTAAGAACTTAATAAATAAGCTACTATATTCAAAGTAATATCACTTTCTATTTCTGAGTAGTCAAACTCAAAATATGTCTATTTTTAAGACTGACTATTTCCATTTTGGCTATCTTACTGTAGTGGAGAAAACTGCAGGTATTTTTAGGGTTCCTGTACCTGAGTGTAGTTCTCCATATCTTTAGAATTTTTCTTTTCCCTGATTAAATTGAAATGTTCCCAAGGGATGGTTCTATATTAAGGCATCTCTTTTCATTCAAAAACCGTATTGCTTACCAACTGAAGTCACAAACATACAAAATGCTGTGGGGAATGGAAAATTTATTTCAAAAATAAAAAAAATGAAACTTGGCCTTACGTTACGGACCAGCCAGGACACGTGGTGGGTTTACTTCCTAGTGGCCTGGTTGTGCCAGGAGACTGATGAAAATTATTAGTAGGAGTTATAGAATATTAAGAGAGAGAAGTAATAGACACAGGCAAAGAGATAGTTTTCAGAGCACCGGGGCTCGAGAGGCAGCACACACTTCTTCGTGAGTCTTCCAGGATGCTGTCCGGAGTGTCAGGTTAGCTCTGCATTTATTTCATTCATCAGTGTTACAGTCATAAATCTCATGAAAGCAATGCAAATAATCCTGCCAAGGTTCTTGCTGTGCTTGCATTCCTGCTAACTACACCAACTCTACAGCTGATTACATATTGCAAGGATTTACTTGTTACTTTTTACTGCTTCAAAGTATAATGGTGTTAATGCAAACAAAGTCTTCATAAGGAAGCCAATCAGAGGCTGAATCAAGGACCAAAACCTAGCTGACCCACAGTCACACACTACAGATGTGATGTTTCGATACTCTGACAGCCCTGTGTCCAAACTGGCCCAATCAAGGTGACAGAAGAAAAGAGATCTCTCTTCTCCTTATCTGGTCCAGAGCATGTCTTCTTGAGTTGGACTAAGTTTAAAGAATTCACATTCTCAACTCCCCAAAACCACCCCCTCAGAGCACACACTCTTGTCCTGGCGGAAAGCAGCTTCAAGGCCTCCAGCCAGCTGCTGTGCCACAGCTGCAAGAAGAGGGGGATATACCACACGCCTGGCTGCAGAAACATTAAGATATTAAGGGGATAGGATCTTGTACTTAGTGCTCCGAGCCTAGAAAATCAGCCCGGTTTGAAACACTCGTAACAGTCTCCCTTTGTCTAGACTTTGTTCCCTATTCCTAAAAATATTTCTAATCTACTAACAATTAACAACTGAGTATTAGTTTCAAACTTGTAAAATCATTATTACTAGCAATGCAAGCACATCAAGATATGACCCCCCCTTTGGTCTTCCCACAGGCACCCTTCAGCATTAATGTGTAACAAGAGTATAATCTTGTAGGAACGTTAGGTGAATACCTTAAGGGAATTTTTCTCACATGGTACATCAATAGAGGTAGAGAATTATGGGAGATTTTAAAAGAAGTCACACAGATTCTTGACAAGAATTCATGCAGGAAGTGCAATGGAATTAAAGAAAAGTAGAAATTACAGAAAGAGAAAGGGGTTATGGCTCCAAGTAATTCAATGAAGAAAGACTTAAAGGTAGAAAATCAGAGGATTTTTGATAATAGCAATATAAACCAATGTACTTTATTTAAATTTTATTTATTTAATGAGCACATATATATCTTATATACAAGTAATATATATGTATATGTCACTGTTCTTAAAATCTTGAAAATCATTAACCTGATTATATTTACAACAACCCTATGAAGCAGATGTTAATAGCTTCACTTTGGATGAAGTGAAGCTTTTCTGTGGATGAAGTTTGGCTTCAAACTCTGTGCTAAGGGTAACCACACAATTTACCTTCTAAAATGTGAAACCCTTGGTAGCAAAGCAATCTTTGCTAACTATTAAGAAGGCATGATGAGTAAACTAGAACTGATCTGTCACACAAGGAAAGATATATGGCCATTCTAACTATAAAACAAGGAGAACAAATAGCATGAAACTGATATTTTCTCTCCCTTCATATCTCTGTGTGGAATGCCACATACTGTATCCGAGTGTAAAATCTGTTTTATTTTTCTTAGTCCTCCCTGGGTTAAATATATATTTGAACATTTAATGAAGGCCTTTAATAGTAAATGAACACTTGCAAATACGCAAGCATAACATTTCTAAGTTGCAGACCCCACAATGCCATTCATCATTTGCCAGAGGTATTACTAACTTCACACAAAGATTATGAATCTCAGCTGTAGACACACACATAAAATAACAATTTAATCTATTACTGTCTTACTAGTGTTAACAATAAGGTAGCTAAACTACTAGTTTCTTTTTTTTTTTTTTTTGGTTGTGGTTGGCATTGTTGTTTGGCAAGCCCAGGCTGGATTCGAACCCGTCAGCTCTGGTACACATGATTGGTGCCCTAGCCACTGAGCAACAGGTGCTGAGCCAGGTAGTTAAACTATTAAAATATTTTATTCAATTGTCACAATTTGTATTAAGTATTTTGAGCTGGAGTTTTTGTAAAGATCTACAATCATTGTAAAATATGTAATAATTTTTTTTGTTTCAAAGATGTTTATCATTTTAAAAGTTCAAAATGTATATAATAACATCATACAACATTATAAGTGCAGAGTAACAAGATGAATTGTAGGAGGATAAAATCCTGCAATCATTACCCCAATATCCTTGTAAAAACCACCTCCTATAGGTAAGTTTTCATCCAAATGATGGAAACACCAAAAGCTATGAATTCTAAGTATTATAGAAAGTATACAGGTAACAAAAATATATTTATCTCTTTAATATTTTAAAATAAAAATACGTAAATAAAAACAGAAAGTAATTAAACCTAATTACCAAATCCTTTTATGCCAAGAAATTAATTTTTATTTTTCAGTGGTGAAAGCATTTTTATTATTGGATATTTTAAGAGATTCATAAAAGTGCCAAAAATTAAATTAGAATTTCTAGGAAAAATGACTGCCTACTATATCAATTTTTTGATTTGTAAATTACCACCAACTTGAGATAAATTATTATATTTTACTGGTATATATATCTGTTCCACCTTATATAGCCATTTTTAAAGCAATAAAATATAATTTAAGTTGACTGATATGGCATTTATATGCCTAAATAGTGGTTAAGAATTATGAATACTGAAATTAAAAATGATATTTCAAATTTGAAAGTACATATGTCTATGTGGATGAAAGAATAAGGGTTACTGGACCAAATTCAGAACCAGAACAACTCAGTTCAAATCACAGCTTGTGGTAAAATGGGCTCTCCGTAATTCTACAAAGCTGATCACAGCATCGCTGTTCATGAGCACCAGCTGTTCATTCTCCTCTGGATGAGGACATGAGTTTGCTGATGCCAAATTTGGCTTAAGAGCTCCATGGAAGCCCCTGGACGTTTCCTATTAGGGATGTTGGCACATCAGTTGCTTGTGTCTGTTCTTCATGATCCTGAATTATAATATTTAGCTCTATGTTTCAATGGAAGGTGACACATTAAAGATTAAACTTACTGAACTCAGATAGGCTCTATCTTGCAATTATGCGCTCACTGGTATTTGCTCCGTGGCATCTCTGAAAGACGCTCCATTGAGAGATTCTGCCTCTGCTTCTCACCTGGATGGCTATCCCACTTTCAGTAAAAGAATGTATATTCAGCTTTAAGGGAGAAATTATTACAATTTCATAGAGGTAGTTGCATATCGTCTCGTTTTGTCAATGTATTAATTAAATTTGGAAAGTATAGCAGTTTCAAATATTGCAAACATTTCAAAACAAGCATATTTCTTTAAAAATGTAGGTAATATAAACTTTAAAC
The DNA here is from genome assembly GCA_963574655.1 of Perodicticus potto. Taxonomy (NCBI): domain Eukaryota; kingdom Metazoa; phylum Chordata; class Mammalia; order Primates; family Lorisidae; genus Perodicticus; species Perodicticus potto. Next base: position 39,738 of record CAUYRH010064201.1, read on the forward strand.
AGATAAATCCTTTGAAATCATTTTCACCAAGATGAACAATGCTTTTAATTAACCCTAATGATGTTAACACTCTTAAATAATTTGTTTAATGTATACTAAACAGGCCTCTTGAAATCTTGTATGCTTCAGTGCATTTTAAAGCTTTCATTAAAAAAGAAAAGTACCACAGTAAATGTAAACTCAATCTAGATTAAATCTCAGCAATACAATTTATGAGAATTGAATTGCTGACCCTTATGATACAAATTATTTCCACCATTACTAGAAATACTTGAAAGCACTTATAATTAAAACTTATTTATACTCTTCTAAATTTTGCCACTATAAAATAATGAAACTTCCTTAAAATATAATAAAATTTGTATATTTCCAAAAATACGATTCAATTTCTAACAGTTACTTTGAAACCATGCTATCATTTTAATAAAAGGGTTTCATAGCACTCTTGGGGATTACTGCTTACTTTTTGTGTTTATCATGATAGTGGGTCTTTACTACTTAAAGATGCATTTAAATTCTAGAAATGATCAAAAATCATTTAGAGCTAATTCTGCTCAATGAAAATATTAATTAAGAAAGGTAAAATTGCAATATTGTTTCAAGAACAATTTTAAAGACAGCACACCATGAATAGAAGGATTTTATGAAAACATCAATCAATTAAATTACAACCCAAATTAGGGCTAAAAGCTCAAAGAAGAATGAAAACTAAAAATCTTAACTTTGGTTGCACTCAGTAATTAGGTAGCTAATGTTTAAAATACATAACTACTAGGACTATCCTTGACTTTTAAAAATTCTCATTATTCTGAAAAATTAAGGTTGCTACATGCTGTTACATATGGGGAAAGTTTTATTTGGCTAAATAATCTCAATCTTGGATGTAGAAGAGTGGGAGTGAAATTATTTGCTGCATTGAGAAATCTGAGGAAAGAAGTCAATTACTACATGCTTCGACTTTTGAGACAAAGATGATTCTGATCCAAACATTCCATTCTACTTATTTGCTCATTATCCAGAAGAAGCCTAGACAATCATTAGCATTTCATTGCTTTAGTATTCAGGATTCTGATCCTGTTTAACAGACAATGTGTCTTTGTAGATGAGATGTCCTACTTTCATCTACTCTCAGAGAATGCACACAAATACGTCAACACGAAAACACCTACAAACAGAGTATGAGAATGAAGCATCTAAGAAGAGCTTTTTCCTTCTTATAGAGAATACATGTAAGGATTAAAGAACAAATTAAGATGAAAATGTTTAGAAGAAATTGACAGTCAGAAAATTTAGCACCATCAAGTGGATGAAAATGTTGTAGGAAGTTGTAAATTTCTACAAGAAATATTAGTTAACATATTATCCAAAATTAGACAATGTAAGTTGTTATTACTATAATTTTAAACATACTCATTTAAAGGAATATTTAGATAATGGTCAATATATGTATATTAGAAGAAGACATTGAAGTTTATTTTACATGACAGTTATAAATAACTTATTTATTCCATTTTTGCCACCTGTGTTTCAAATATAGTGGAATTATATTTTATCTATTTAGAATAAGAGCAAAATATGTCAATGACACTTCCACGTCTTACAAGTCTTATTTTATTATTATTATTATTTTTTTGAGACAGAGTTTCACTCTGTCACCCTGGGTAGAGTGCCGTGGTGTCACAGCTCACAGCAACCTCAAATTCTTGGGCTTAAGAGATTCTCTTGCCTCAACCTCCCAAGTAGCTGAGACTACAAACACCTGCCACAAGGACCGTCTACACTTCCACCTGTTTAACTGAATAGCTGGAATCAAATTTGCCCTCCTACTACAAAAGAGTTTACATGTACTAATCTAGATGGTATTTTTGAGGGAATTGTTTTGTTCTATTCAGGCCTTCAACTGATTGGAGGTGGTCCCACTACACTTGGGAAAGCAATATGCTTTACTCAGTCTACCAATTCAAATATTAACCTTATCCAAAATCGCCTTCACAAACACACCTAGCGTACTGTTTGACCAATGATCTGAGAATTTCACGGTCAACCAAGTTGACACACAAAATTAACCAACACATTACCACTAACTTAAAGTCTTCTTGGGTGCTCCTTCATGATCATATCTATCTAACCTTGAGAGAAAAACACAATCAGATTTTAAAATAATTCAGCTTGTCTATTAAATTTACAGAATAATTATGCATGTATCCTTCCATAAGTTTGTTTCTCAATACTATATTTGTGAATTCCATGCTCTTTTTCTTAAATCAGAGTTGTCTTCTGTTGTGTCTGAGTGTCCTGATTGATACATCAATCCCTTTTAACCCTTCCAAGTATCTATAGTCACACTTACATATGGCTTATTTCACTCTCCTCCAACCCTTCTATTTTTTTTTTTTTTTCCTGAATCCATACCACTGAGGACTTCGGTCTTTCCCATGTCCTTTTTTCTGTGCTTATCAATTTAATCTCCTTATTGCCTTATTGTCCTAACATATTAAAAACGTGCTTTCATTGCTGAATGTCATGATGGTCCCCAAATGCCCAAGGGGAGTACCTGAAGTTGACCAGTGACCATAGTGATATTTAGCAATTAGGCAAGTAACATCTTTTCTAAGATGAGTTTGTGAACTTAATTGTTAGACCTCGTATGACAATGGCTCTCATGGCCATTCCAGAAAAAGATTTCCAAAATTGCTTTGAAGGGTAGACTAAGCTTTGACTTTGGTCCATAGCTCCCCAAGTGGAGTACCTCAAAGGTGACCATAGTGATATTCAGCAGTGAGGTGTGTAGCACTTTTTCTAGGATGAGTTTGCAAACTTAATTGTTTGATCTACATACTCCAGTAAAAACAATGCAAATAAATGTACTACTCTTACGTATCTTCAATATTGTAACTGGAGAACTAGTCAGTGAAATAAGGCAAATGAAAAAAGAATAAAGATTCAAGAAGAAAAAAAATAAAACCATTATCAGTTATAAATAATAAGATTGTGTACACCGAAAATTGTAAGAATCAACAGGTAAATCATTTGGATGATAACATTTTATTCTATGAAGATAATTATACAGAAATCATTTGGCTGGGTGCAGTGGCTTATGCCTGTAATCTTAGCATTTTGGGATGCCAAGCCTGGTGGACTGCTTAAGTACAGGAGTTCAAGACCAGCCTGAGCAAGAGTTAAGACCCCATCTCTATTATAAATAGAAAAATTAGTTGGGTATGGTGGTGCATGCCTGTAGTCCCAGCTACTGTGGAGGCTGAGGCAAAAGGATCGCTTGAGACCAGGAGTTTGAGGTTGCTGTGAGCTATGCTGACACCATGGCACTTTACCCAAGGCAATAGAGAAAGATCTGTTATAATAAAAACAATTTGATTTATAAATATCATTAACCCTCACAAAGGAAAGGAAAACCATAGAATGCATATAATCACCAAGATACTGAATGGCCAAGAAATAAACCTAACACAATTGGCACACAAATTTTGTGACCAACATAAACAAATGGAAAGTTGTAGTAGGGTTATGGATGGGATACATTAATATGCTATAAATATCAATTGTATCCAAGCTAGTTTATGTACCTAATGAAACAGCAGTCAAATTTTGAGAAGTATTTTTAATTGTTCTAAAATATATATGAAAATGGAAAATTATAAGAATAGCCAAAATAATCTTTAAGAAGAACAAAATAGTATTCATATGAATAGCTATCAATATGATTATAAATTATGCCATCATATCTCTATCCACCTACTTTACTATTTGTGTTCTCTCATAACAAAGTTCTTCCAAATCTTTTCTGTTCTTGATGTGTTCACTTACTCCTCAAGCAACTATCAGAAATGTTAAAATTTATGTTTGTGTGCATTTAGCATTTCCAGAAGTTATTATCTTACAGGGCAAATGATAACATTATTGCTTGTATCACGATTTATTAATAAGCTGAAAAAATACTGTCTATATATTGGCTCAGTATAAACAAGTTTTGTGCCAGCTACTTATGATTAATTCATCCTACATTCATTTGAGCACAGGTAAGACTAAAAACAAAACTGAATGAAAATTTAGCTATCATCTTTTTAGTATAAGTGGGTATTTTGTACAAGCAACTTTCTTCCTATCCAGTAAACAATAAATTATGCACATATCAGACCTATAGTCCTCTAAATATTGTTCACATGAATAAATAATGTAGGAAATGATGCACAGAAACTCCCTAATAAAATACACATTAGGGCGGTGCCTGTGGCTCAAAGGAATAGGGCGCCAGCCCCATATGCCAGAGGTGGTGGGTTCAAACCTAGCCCTGGCCAAAAAAAAAAAAAAACACCAAACCTATAAAACAAATAAATAAATAAATAAAATACACATGTTATAATATCTAAAAATTTTTGAATGAAAGAATCTTATTTATCTTCTTTCAGATTTTAAAAAATTTTTTATTTAGTATTCCATTTTAATTCCTTTCTTTACTATTATAATGTTTTTAGGAATTACAAAATCTATATATAATCTTTCACAGAATACTTGGTTTTAATATTATACCATGTCAAACAAAATATAGAGACTTTAACCATATTTCTCCTTTTACTTTTCCCATTTATGTGATTGTTTTTATATTATATCTATGATCTATGATGTTCCACAACACAATGTTACATCTTGTGCTTTCAACAGTTGCATATTTTTTAAAACTTTAAAAGAGAAAAATATTTAACTCAGTATTACCACTATTAAAATTTCTTCTTTTTTTTTTTTTTTTTGTTTCTTTCATTCCTGAAGTTCTAAGTTTCTTTATGGTATCATTTCACCTAAGCCTGAAGAATTGTTTTAGCATTTTTTTAGAGGATGTCTGCTGTTGAAAGTGATTTATAGTCCTCTTTCATCTAAGAATGTCTTTATTTTCCTCATTGCTGAAGAACATTTTTGTCAGTTATGGAATTCTAGGTTGATTTTTATCTTTTAAATGGTCCACAATCTCTTTGCCTTTGTGGTTACTTGAATCTATAATGATTTGAATTTTTATTTCATTGTATATAATAAACCATTTTCTATAGTTATTTGAATTTCTAGTTCATTGTATATAAGGTACCATTTTTCTCTGATTACTTCCAATACTTTATTTTGATTTTCAGGCTTTGATAATATTTGTCTGAATATGTTTTTCTTGAGCTTTTATGGAATTTGTGAACTTCTTCACACTGTAAATTTAGCCTTACATAAAATTCTAGAATTTTCTTTCATTATTTCCTCATATACATTTTTTGAGTGATTTTCTACATCCTTCCTTATGGTACTCTATAGCCATGATTGTTAGACCTTTGATATTTTTCCACAAGTCCAAGATTCTAGGTTTATTTGCTGTTTTTCCTTTAATAATTTTTATTTCCTCTATAATTTAGATGAAATAAATAATTTTTACTTATCTATCCTAAAGCCACTCAGTTTTCTATCTTCTCCACTGTGCTATTAAGATTCTTTTCAATATTTCATTTTACAACAAAAATAGCATTTGGTTATTTTTAAGTTTATATTCCCTCTTTGAGAACCCCTAGCTTTTCATCTGTTTCAAGAGCATACTATTACTTGATGGAGCACACTCATAAGAGTGGCTCTGCAGTACTCAATAAGCCCAAATCTGAGTCATCTCAGAGTTCGCATCTGCTCATAGCCTTTCCTTTGAGAAATTGTTGCTTTACCCTTTTCTTGTTCTTATATTGTCCTAATTATGTGAATGATAAATAACTTCAGGTGGCATCTTAGAAACTTTGAATATGAAGTTCTGAGATTTTAGATTCTTTTGAAATTCTCTGGTAAATGTTGATGTTTTTGTTTTGTTTTGTCATGTTTTAGCAGGCAATTAATCCACTTGGGTTTAGAGAACAATTTTGTCTTCCACCTTTGGACAGTATTACCAGCACCAGTTCAGTATTGAAAACCTATTCTATGCTAATTTGGGTTTCCCTAATGCACACAGCATTGTTTGGACTTGGAGTAGTGGTTTAGATGGTGGTTAACTTTGCCTCAGTCTCACAGGGACTGGTCTCTTGTATCCTGGCTTCCCAGGATTCCGTTCCATCTAACATGGACCATCTCAAACATTAAAACTTTTACCTTGAATATTTTTATCACTTGGAGAGGGCCCTATGCTCCTATTTACTATCCTCAGGTTGAAAGATTTAAGATAGAGAATCTGACATTAATTAAATGCATATTTTAATATCTAACCTGTTTGGAATTCCTCTCTTGGGCCAATGGAGTCCAATTAGGCTTGGCATTTACTATTCCTGACTATCTTCAGGTATATCCTAGTTAAGTTACATAATACAAATCATAAAGTGGCATGAAGAACCAACCATTTTCAAACGTTTCCCATGTCTGGATGTTCTGTCATTGTAATGTGTAGTGAGTTGTAATAATACTCTCTTTTTTCACTCTCTTCTTTCCAGATTTATCTTTTCTGATAAATAGGTAACTGTAGTATCCTACTTCTTTACTCAGAATTCTGAAATCAACTCCAGTATGCTTAGGAATAGTCATGAATATATTTAGTCAACAAAATGTGTATGTAGAGGAAGCAAGAAGAGAATAAGGGAGAGGGTAGGTTGAAGATATTTTGATCCTAAATTCTTGAAACTCTTCCTATAGGAGTTCTTTGAGTACTCTTACATATGAATCACTCTCTCTCTCTCTCATGATCACATATGCTGTATAATATATAACAGGTATAAGAATATATTTTATGCCTGGTTGCATTTTAATACCTGCAGTCAAGTGTTAAGGATGAAAGAGAAGCACTGAGATAGAATAAAGTTAGAGCTTATTCAGCGTATTGAGGAGAGACTTTCCTAAAACACACAAAAAATGTTTAAGACATCAATTGAAGATCTTCAAGATAAAAAGAACTTCTGAAGGAAATAGACCAATACTTGGAAGCACGCCACCTTTCTAGACTTAGCCAGAATGAAATGGAAATGTTGAACAGGCCTATATTACTTAACCTTTTCCAAAATATAGAAAAAGAATGAATACTACTTAACACCTTCTATGAAGCAAACATCACCTTAATCTCCAAACCAGGAAAAGACCCAACAAGAAAAGAAAATTATACACCAATATCCCTAATGAATATTGATGGAAAAATGTTGAATAAGATCCTAGCAAACAGAATCCAGCAACACATCAAAAAAATTATACACTATGACCAAGAGGGTTTTATCCCAGGGTCTCAAGGCTGGTTCAATATACATAAATCTATAAATATAATTCATCACATAAACAAAATAAAAAACAAAGACCATATGATTCTCTCAATTGATGTAGAAAAAGCTTTTGGTAATATCTAGCATTCCTTTCATGATCCAAACACTTAAAATGGGTATAGAAGGGACATTTCTTAAACTAATAGAGGCCATCTACAGCTAACCCACAGCCAATATTGTATTGAATGGAGTTAAATTGAAATCGTTTCCACTCAGATCAGGAACCAGGCGAGGTTGCCCATAGTCTACACCACTCTTTAACATTCTAATGGAAGTCTTTGCCATCGCAATAAGGCAAGGCAAGGTGATCAACGGTATCCATACAGGGTTAGAGGAGATCAAACTTTTACTCTTCACAGATGATATGATTGTATATCTGGAAAACTCCAGGGATTCTACTACAAAACTCTTAGAAGTGACTAAGGAATACAGCAGCATCTCAGGTTACAAAATCAACATTCATCAATCTGTAGCCTTTATATATACCACCAATACTCATGATGAAAAAACAGTCAAGGACTCTATTCCATTCATAGTAGTGCCAAAGAAGATGAAATATTTGGGAGTTTACCTAACAAAGGATGTGGTAGATCTCTATAAAGGGAACTGTGACTAAGAAAAAAAGTAGCTAAAGATGTTAACAAATGGAAAAACATACCATGCTTATGGCTGGGAAGAATCAACATTGTTAAAATGTCCATACTACCCAAAGTAATATACAATTTGAAAGCAATCCCTATTAAAGCACCACTGTCATACTTTAAAGATATCGAGAAAATAATACATTGTTTTATATGGAATTAGAAAAAAACCTCACATAGCCAAGATTTTACTCAGAAATAAAAACAAATTAGGAGGAATCATGCTATCAGACCTCAGACTATACTATAAATCAATATTGATCAAAACAGCATGGTACTGGCACAAAAATAGAGAGGTAGATGTATGGAACAAAATAGAGAACCAAGAGATGAATCCAGCTACTTACCATCATTTGATCTTCGATAAGCCAATTAAAAACCTTCAGTGAGGAAAAGACTCCCTACTTAATAAATGGTGCTGGGTGAACTGGCTGGTGACCTCTAGAAGACTGAAACTGGACCCACACTTTTCACCATTAACTAAGATAGACTCTCACTGGATTAAGGACTTAAGACATGAAACTATCAAAATACTAGAAAAAAGTTCAGGGAAAACACTTTAAGAAATCAGCCTGGGAAAATATTTTATGAGGAGGACCCCCTGGGCAATTGAAGCAACACCAAAAATACACTACTGGGACCTGATAAAACTAAAAAGCTTCTGCACAGCCAAGAACACGGTAAGTAAAGCAACAGACACTTCAGAATGGGAGAAGGTATTTTCAGGCTATGTCTCTGACAAAGGTTTAATAACCAGAATCCACAGAGAACTCAAACATATTAGCAAGAAAAGAACAAGTGATCCCATCTCAGTGTGGGCAAGGAACTTTAACAGAAAATTCTCTGAAGAAGACAGGCTCACAGCCTACAAATACATGAAAAAATGCTCATCATCTTTAATCATCAGAGAAATGCAAATCAATACAACCCCAGTAAGATTAGCCCACATCACAAAATCTCAAAACCATAGCTATTGGCATGGATGTGGAGAAAAGGGAACACTTCTGCACTGCTAGTGGGAATGCAAACTAATACATTCCTTTTGGAAAGATGTTTGGAGATCACTTAGGGATCTAAAAATAGATCTGCCACTCGATCCTTCAATTCCTTTATTAGGTGTATATCCAGAAGACCAAAAATCACTTTATAACAAAGATATTTGCACCAGAATGTATATTGCAGCCCAGTTCATGATTGCTACATCATGGCAGAAGCCCAAGTGCCCATTGACCCATGAATGGATTAATAAATTGTGGTATATGTACACCATGGAATATTATGCAGCCTTAAAAAAGATGGAGACCTTACCTCTTTCATGTTTACATGGATGGAGCTGGAACATAATCTTCTTAGCAAAGTATTTCAAGAATGGAAGAAAAAGTATCCAATTTACTCAGCCCTACTATGAAACCAATTTATAAGCACCCACACTTTCATATGAAAGCTATAACCCAACTATAGCCCAAGAAGAAAGGGAAAGAGGAGAGGAGTAGAGGAGGAGAGGGGAGGGGGAGGCTGATTGGAGGGAGGATAATTGGTGGGACCACACCTATGGTACATTTTACAAGGGTAAAAGTTAAATCTACTAAGTGTAAAATTTAAATATCTTCACACATTAACTAAGAAAATGCAGTGAAGGCTATGTTCACCAGTTTGATGAAAGTATTTCAAATTGTATATAAAACCAGCACATTATACCTCATAATTGCATTAATGATCACAGCTATGATTTAATTTAAAAAAAGAACTAATAATATTTGAGTTACTTGTAAAGCTAAACATATACACATTTATACTGGGTTATGAGGAAATGGATACCTATATACAATATTTCCTTAAGGAAAGTTTAGTTCTCCCTTGAGTTAAACATAATAAATTAATGAATGAAAATAAACCTTCTTTATTATATATCTTTCTTTTCCCCCATCAGCCTTTATATTGTTTTCCAATATTGCTCTGTGCTCTCTGGCCAATAATCAAGATTTTGAAGTGAATAGGTTGTTTTAATGTCAGTTAGTTCCTTACTAAACCTTTATTAAAATTTTTTTCTCACTTGTCTCCTTCCTTGAGCAAACATGACATGAACCATTTCTGCAAGAGCCTGCTCCCAGAGAAATTAAGGTCAGTGAAAGGCCAAATCAAATGGTAACATATTTGGAAGGAAGGATGAATGATGCATTTCTTCCAGCAGAAGCAAGTTGCACTATACCTATTTTTCCTACTTTTGCAGATTAGAAAAATGCAGTGTGTACATAAAATAGGATGTGAAATAAAAATCTTTTATGCAGTACTCTTATTTGTTCTAGGTAACATGTGTTAAGTAATATATTTAAGATACTACTTTATTTTTTATGTTCTGATTCTATACTTGATCTTAGCAAAAAAGGCTGAGAAGTAATTTTTTTTGTTCTGAGAAATGCAAATGGCATTTAAGGAATTTGAAAAAAATCATGCAAATCAAAATTAAAACGAGATATTAGTTCCTACCTGTTAGGATAGCTGTTATATAATAAAAAGGTAAAGGTTAGTAAGGTTATGAAAAAATTGGATCCCTATACACAGTTGCTGGGGATGCAAAATGATGCAGCCACTATGAAAAACAGTATGGAGTTTCTTTACAAAATAGAAATACACGTCAGGACGATTCACCAGTCTCAATCTGAGTGTGTACCTGCTTTGGTATGAAGGCATCTTGTCTCTGCAGAAACTCATGTTGGATTTGACTCCCAGTGTGAAAGTGTTGGGAGGCAGGGCCTAGTGGAAGCTATTTGGGTCAAGGGGAGTGAAGGGACAGATCCCTCATGGATGTCCTGGCACCCTTCCCCTGGTAGGAACTCTTTGGAGGCTGGATTGGTTCTCTCAGGAAGAGAATTGTCCGCCCCCAGGAGCAGAAAGTTAGAAAGTGAGGTTTTCCCTCTGGTTTTGCCTCTTGGCATGTATCTGCTTTCCCTTTGATCTTCTGCCACATTATGAACCAGCTGGCAAGCCTTCACAAGAAGCTTAGCAGATCTGCTGTTATGGGCCTCGTACTTCACAGCCTGCAGAGCCAGGAGCTAAGTAAACCTGTCTCCTTTGTAATTGCCAAGCCCAAGGTATTTTGTACTAGCAACACAAAAGAATATCTAAAAGAATTGAAATCAGCATCTTGAGGAGATATATACATGTTCATGTTCATTGCAGCACTATTGGCAATAGCCAAGATATGGAAACAAATTTAAATCCACCTGCTGATGAATAGATAAATAAAATGTTTATATACCTACCATAGATATTATTCAACCTTTAAATACAAGGAAATTCTATTTGCACAACCTGGGTGAAACCAGAATATGTAACTAAATGGAATATATGGTCACAGAAGCTCAAAAACTGCATGATTCCTATTATGTGTGGTATCTAAGGTAGACAAACATAGAAGTAGAGACTAGATTGGTGGTCACCAGAGAATAGAGGGATGAGGATATGTAAAATTGTTGTTTAATAGCTATAAAATTACTATTATAAGAGATGTGTAAATTCCAGCTATCTGCTGTGCAGCATGCTGCCTAGAGTTAACAATAAGGTATTGAACACAAAAAAATTTAAAACAGTAGATCTTATGTTTAGTGTTCTTATCACAGAGACACAGGGAAACTTTTGGGTGTGATGGATTTGTTTATTGTTTTGACTGTGGTGATGTTAGTGTAAGTACACATATTCACACTCACCAAATTATATGCATTCCCTATGTGAAGGTTTTGTGTACTAATTTTTATATCAATAAAACTGGGAAAACACTGCTTTACACTTTTAACATTTATTAATATGTATTTAACTTTATTAATATATATTTTTAAAGTGAAAGAGTCTCACTCTGTCTCCCTCGATAGAATGCCATGGCATCACACCTCACAGCAACCTCAAGCTTTTGGGCTTAGGCGATTCTCTTGACTCAGCCTTCTGAGTAGCTAGGATTACAGGCGCCTGCCACAACACCCGGCTATTTTTTTGTTGCAGTTTGATCAGGGCCAGGTATGAACCCACCACCCTCGGTATATGGGGCTGGCACCCTACTCACTGAGCCACAGGCAGTGACCAACTTTATTAATATTTTGACATTAACAATTAAGCTGCATGTCTATTATTTTGTTTGACAGCTACTCATATTAATTTCCCCTTTTTGTGATCTGTTGCCACAGTGAGATTATAAGCTATTGCTAAGCATGGATTTTCTTTCACATTTTACTTATTTTCTCTATTAATGAAAAATATTTATTCAGTAAATTTTTGTTAAATTATAACAAATAATTTTTATTTCTCCGAGCAAAATGCAACACATTTATGTGCACTGAAAACATAAAACACTAAAATGGATACAGACTGAAAAAATAACAACAAAACTCAAAGAAAAGTCACAGTTTTCTGCCAGGGATAGCTAAATATTAAAATAAAATTCCAATCATTAGTAATTAATTCTTCCTAGCCAATTTTACATTAAAGCTATGGTCTCTTAGAATCAAGAGCACTATGAATAAGGAGACACAAGTTCAAGTTCTTGCTTCACCACCTATTTGCTGTGATCTTAAAAAAAAATTACTCTTCATCTTTTCCCTTAAGTAAAACAATATGAATGATTAAATCTAATTATCAGCGATCTCTTAGGTTGAAATTTAAACAGAAAGTATTTTCATATGAAGGATTTCTTATTTTTTAAAGTGTGGAACTTAGAAATAGAACCTGGAGAGAAATCAAATCTTCAGGAATCTTTTGAAACGTACTTGGAGAAAAAACATGGAAATAAATAGAATCAAAATCTATCTACAAAGAACGGAATATGGAGGGAAACCTTATTGACATCTTCTAATTCTTTCTTTTTTGCTTGCTTTTTTTTTTGCAGTTTTTGGCCGGGCCCAAGTTTGAACCCGGTATATGGGGCCGGCACCCTACTCCTTTGAGCCACAGGCGCTGCCCTACATCTTCTAATTCTTAACCGGGCATACTTTGGTTCAAAATGTATGAATTGCAAGCTAACATAATTATAGATGTCTTCACATTTGATGTGTGACACGCCTGAGATGGCCGGTGCACTTGACATTGGGCTGACAATTGCTAAATGAGCAGACCTGCAAATGCTTCTATATATTTTGGCAGCTTCTATTAAAGTTTCTGGTTAACTCAGGACAGACTCTTCATGACTTTATGTCAACTGTAGTCAAAAACATGTCAGTTCTAATAGACCATCATTTAGACATCTGTAATCACTGGTTAATCACTACTGGAAGTGACACACCATTTTCATTTCCCCTACTGCCACATTACCAAGCTAACTCAATCAACTTCAAATTCATCACGTCAAGGCAGCAGAAAGATTTGTTCCCACACATTCAACTATCATTTCCTTACTTCTCAGTGAGAAATTATTATTTTTACCCATATCTTCTTAACAGTAGTATCTATTAAAGGTCAAGCAATTACATAATTCGGATGGCAATACATATAGAAAGAAATTTTAACAATTTAGATGTTATCCGTATTTAAGACCTTTTACCTTCTTCACACATAGCTTGGTAGAGTTCTTCTAGCAAAGGCTAAAACTTAAGCTTACAGAGAATGAGTTTAGTTCAGTATCTAATATCACTATCCAATGTCAATATGAAGTCAAGTTTTAAAATAATATTTTCCTTAACAATAATTCCCAGTGTAGTTAAAAATTTAAATTTGTTAGGGTGCAACAAAACCTTATGTTTCAAATAAGAGACAAACTGTATTATTTCTAAGACTGAAAAAGGGAAATTACTCATTACCTAATATTTTTATATGTGTTCATTATACATTTCTATTCTGAAGATTATTAATGAAGAAAATTTATAAATATCAAGGATGGAAATTTTCAAGAATAGTGTTCATCAATTCCACTAGAAAGCAGCACATTTTATAGCAGAAGGCAATCTTCTCCAGAGAGTATATGTCGGGCACAATCCCTGGCTGTGATTTCTTCATGATAATCAATACTTTATGTGTTTTCTCTCCCTGTGATATTTGGGGGTGTGCGCATAGATTACTTTCTATATATTTATGCTTGAAAGTTCATCATTATTGCTGTTGTTATTTGAAATGAAGTGTCCAACAGTAGCCATGAGGGACAGGATGGAATCTATTATCAAATCTTCCCAAGAATAATGCATCATTAAATATGGGTTCACTTGATGGGAAGCAGAATATGCATCAACTAAGGAAAATAAAACACTAATAAGGATTTGATATCACCAATACATTCTGCATTCTGTTGTAGACGTACTTATTTACATTGGAATGAAAGCTGATCCACTGTAACCAGAAGTCAACTGACAATCCGATAAACTTGAAAACAAATCTAAGTAATTGCTACTAATAGCAGGCATCTCTCTTTAGCACAACTTGACTCTTAGTTCTAAAAGTCAAAATGATGTATGTATCAATTGGAAAAGAAATATAGCAAGGAAAATACTGAGGAGTTTGGGCAGAACCTGTTGACGTACAAGAGGAGGATTTCAGCAAGTAACCTGAGCTGAAGCCAAGTTCATTTGTTAAATTTTTAGTGGAAAGGAGTGAATTTGTGGTAATAGCATTCATTTTATTAAAATATGTACAAGACACTACCTTAACTTGTCTTTATTGGAATTTTACCTGCTTTAACACGGTAATATCACTCTCTTCCTCGTCATTAAGGGGCTAATAGTTCAGACGGATTTTTAAATGTCAAGTATAAAATATTTTCATTTTTATTTATTCGTATCTCTTCCTCATGTTTAAAATTCACATTAGGAACCTGAAAAATTGAGTCTTCGTGTATACCTAATGAAGCAAAAATTCAACAGGAACAGTGAGCCTGGTTTGAAATGAGGCAGGAGAGGAATGGGGGACGCGACTTGCTCAAGCTGCACAGGACGTCAGGGCTGAGGGTCGGCCGCGCTCTGCCAGCCGCGTGCGCGATTGCTCTGGGCAGCTCAGCCTCCTGCAGCTGGGCACCGGGAGTGGTAGAGGCTCCTAACGAGTAACTACTGCTGTGTTCTACACATCCTGGAAGTTAGCCTGCCATCACAGAAAAGGGCATTTCCTAGATATTCTGTGGAGTTTGGTTAATGGGGTCTCCAAGGACAAATGAAGAAAGTTTTCAGGATTAGGAGGGAGAGCATGCCACAGCCCGCGCTGCTGCCGGTGTCAACTCCAGAACCACCTCTGGACCTAGAGAGCCCTCCTCTGGCTGCTGCACTCCCCTGTGAGCATTTCACAGGCCCACGGTGATACAGGGTTCCCCCCTTCAGACATGAACATGGGTCCCTCATTCCCTGGGCCTGGACAACTTCATGAATGGCCTGGATCCTCTCAATGCGTCCATTCACCTCGCCTCAGCTGAAGGGACTGTCCTGGTTCATTTGTTACCAAGTCCGGGCCAAATGTACCTTCAAAGGACCCGTGCGACTATATATACCCCTAGAAAAAGATCCAGGCAGAGCGATTTTCTGACTTAGGGTTTTCCCTCTGTATTATCTGTAAAATAAGTCTGTCTTCCCACTAATCTGTGGTCCAGGGATTCATTCTTCCAATCCCGGAGACCAGGGGCCTTCTGCAGAAGAAATGTCTGTATGTACATCATTAGGGAGCGTCCAGAATTCCTCTCCACCAAAGGCGAGGACCAAGTCTCTTCTGCATCAGTAACTTTAATAGTGAAAAAAATGTTTATCAGATAAGGAAGTTAAGATTTAGAGGAAAAAGTCAAAATTTGTTATTTTATATAGGCAAAATCCATTTTAATTATGAACTAAATGTATGTAAATACAATTGCATACTATATGTAATGTAGTAGATTATTTATGGAAGAAATAATTTTAATACATTATAATTACAGCTTATAGAATTCATAAAGATAAACAGATAATATTCCATAATCTACATTATTTTATATTTTAATTTGGGTGAGAATGCATCCATCCCACCCCTGCAGGACTTCAGCATTTTAAGGTGACAAAGAAAACAGAATCTGCTCTGGCTCACTGCATCTTAGAAAGGTTTATTGATTTTGTTATTGCTACAACTATCATGGCAGCAAAGGCAGCAATTTCTCATGCCTAGTTCCAAAAGGATTAAATATGACTAAGATTTATTTATTTATTTATTTATTTGAGACAGAGCCTCAAGCTGTCACCCTGGACAGAGTGCTGTGGCATCACAGCTCACAGCAACCTTCAATTCCTGGTCTCAAGCGACTCTCCTGCCTCTGCCTCCCAAGTAGCTGGGACTACAGGCGCCCGGCCATTTTTTGGTTGCAGCCGTCATTGTTGTTTGGCAGGCCCGGGCTGGATTCGAACCC